>PNEQ01028826.1:0-129475 GCA_003012365.1 Medauroidea extradentata | reverse complement strand
TGTTTACGAGTTTTTTTCTTCCGTTTGACAGTGTTGTAATCCGAGCGGAATTTGTAAAAGATACACCTATTTGCATGAGTCATAGTTAGCTTCTAGTAGAGGCAAGGTTACAAATAAATATGTATTATAATCAGATAATTGTCAGGAAGCTGCCAGGGCAAGCACTGCTTGCCTTGCTTACCCTGACGAGACGCCACTGTAACGTTATGCTCCGTTTGTGTGTTTCTCTAATCTCTGTTTAAAATGTATGAATTCGTGTAATATTAACAACAATATGACTAGCCTTGCAGTTGTATAGTTTGCTTACTTGCAGAAACTAAACCGCTATTGCACATTTCAGCAAACTTCGTGCCTTTTAAATGATGACAGCGGGAGTGAAATCATTGCGGCAGTATACCATTTTGGCAAAACAATCATTGTTAGTATCGTACTAAACGTTCCTCGAGAGAATTTTTTATTTTTAAAGGTTCATGTTTTTGAAAGTGGTTGGTTCCTTAGTTAATAAATGAATACAGTTTGTGATAGAATCACTAAGAATACTACTTTCCTATTTTTAAAAAGGAGTAAAATACAATTAGTAGAGTAGGGATGATGGTATATCGCGAAAATGTTTTGTGAAAAACATACCCTTGAGAACGCTGAAGCACAGACTATACTAATACAGAGGTGAAATGGCGTGGCTGTTCGTTTGTTACGGGAGAACATATACGCTTATTAGTTGCCTGAGGTTGTTGATACCAGCCCCGTGTATGTTTGGCTCCTGCATGTTGCTAGAGGTTTCCTATTGGCCTGGCTGCCGACTAGCAGGTCAACAACCTTTTCCTGATTGGCGGTAGGTGTTTCCGCCATGTTGCTGGCCAGGGAAGCCATTTTGCTGGCGTATGTGACTGAGTTCGTAGTTGTACTAGCTACTTCACTTCTGTGTCCCTAAATATTCCGTGGCTGAAGTTTCTTGCAACACATGTGATTGGGTAATGTACTTCTGACACAACATAGCTGCCTGCAAACCAATAACAGGCATCAAATATTACAATACCAGGGTTATTATTGGTTCAGTAAAATAGGGTAACAGCTCCAAGTACAAGGTAAAGCCAGTAATCTTCTGATAAGCTGATCGTGTGTTGAAAATCAGCAAACTATCAAGTTTTTTCGCGATAAACCATCATCCGTATGTAAATTAAATAGGAAACTGTTATCCGGGGACAGCATAACTGTTTATTTTGTATGTTTAACAAGGAAGACAATACTTTAAGTTGTATACAGGTATTCGTAGAATTAAAAAAAAATGTAAATCCCAAGAATTGTACCTCAGGCTGTCCACACCTGGTGAATTATTTTAGTCGACCGACCGCTCCTAGGAAAATCACGCATCTTCAGTGGCTATGTGCCGAGGTCATTGAAGAACCATCAGGTTTTTATAGCGATCGTTAAATGGTGCTATCACCTCCGAAAACATCCCATAGAAAGGTAGGATGGTCGTTAAACGGCATCGTGTATATAGCCTTGTGTCCTCCGCATGGCTGACTATATGTCTCCCGGACAGCAGTTCGTACGTATATCTCGTCCAACGTAACTCCACCCACACATACATCGTCCGCCTTCAGACGCTACCTCTGACCATGTCCGAGCAACGATCTGTATACGGCACCAAAAAGTCTTGCCAACTTCGTGTGTGATCACCAAATGTAATTTGTAGTAGTGGTAGCAATTATCCTCTGTAAGAAGACTGTTGAGATTTTTAAATGTTTGTTGCAATGGGAGTTTACAATTAGAATTCATTGGTTTGTGGACATACGCCATTGCTCATGTTTTGCTGATCAAACTTGTTTTGAATGACAAAGTGCTGAAAAGAACAAAAAACAGACATAAAAAACACAAAATAAACAGAGAAAAGAGCAATCTCAGGTGAATTTTGTCAGTTTTTTATTGTACAAAGATTTCTAAGGGTTGAATTCAGTCGAATATCCAGACACAAATAGAACCAGATTTATAAAATAAAAAAAAAAGATGAAAGTAGACAAAAACAGTGAACAGTGGACAACAAACAAAGGACAAAAGACAACACAACACAAGTTAAAAACAACGAAAAAATGCGACGGTTCGGAAATTGTGATCTGTTCCCGTCTTCAGGCTAAGACACAGCTGGTCGGAACACCAAGAAGCGAACGAAGTTCGTTTGAAAATCGGTGTTTATATAGCCTGGACGGTCTCTAAGCTGCTCGGCCAATGATGGCAAAGACTGTTGTCTGGATGTGGCAACGAGGATAAACGACTGACTGAAAGATTGTGGTCATAAGCCATTGCAGTGTTCTGTCGTATCAGAAAGCTAGTATTTAACCAAGAAAATCAATAAAGGAAAAGCCTAATTGGCTCTAGTCAACATATACATAAATAATAAAACAAAACATATCCCAAGAGGAATATCGTCAAACACACAGAATACATAAATAAACGAAAGACGTCGTCTTTAGGATCATCCTGTTTTCTGTGTATCATTGACTTTGCTTCAGTTATTGTCTCTACTGTCATAATTTTTGTGTCTCCTGTGTCTTCACCGTTTTGTTTATTTTGTCACCTTTATATTTCTAGTATATTTATATTTTTTGTGTGTTTGACACAATTCCTCTTGGTTTTTTAAGGTTATATCTTAGAGTAAATATAGGGTAGAGGGAGTATCCTCTATACAACTGCGTACGAAATTGTGTGTTCAAAATGTGTCACGTGACTTTAGTGAAATATGCGCTGGAGATTTGAAATAACATTGAGAGGAAAGATAATAATTGCTTAGTAATCACATCTATATTGGGTTATTTTGGTCCCTTATGGATATATGAACTAAGGAGAGCATACTGCCATATTATCGCATAGTATAATTGCGTAAAAATTTCATAACCACAAATATAAACAGTGTTTGTCACGTTACTGTTCTCCCTAACCGAGATCTTGGTGACACCACATGACTAAATATATATTCTGGAAGGTACGACATGAGTTTCAAACAACACGACTGCATTTTTACGCCGAGAAAACATACATAAACGACACCAAACTCTCGAGACCATGTTGGACTCACATTTGTGACGTCATGTTCCCTCTACATATATATTACCTCTATGGGTTATATTATCTATGTGTTTTGACAGCAATCAATTTAGCTTGTTTTTCCTATGCTGGGTTTTCTTTGTTAACTCTAGGTTTTATGAGATGACACGTAGAACTACAAAGACCTATGTCAACAGTATTTCACTAAATTAATTTCATTTTTTTTTTTTTCACGAATATTAGCTTTGAGTTTGATTGATATCCTATTTGAAACATGCATATTAAGAGGCAATTTGTTAGTGATGGACACAATTGCTACGCTAATTTGTTGTTCACAGGAAAATGTGTAAGTATTTTTTTTTCCTTTGGATGATATTTGGCAACATGATATTTAGCAGTATTTTCAGAAAAAATTATTGCTGTCCAACCTGAGCCCACATAGTGAAAGGCACGTTCAATAAAAACCTGGTATTTACTTAGAATGGTATCTATAGGTCGGTTTTCAGATTGGCTGGCCTAGTCAACCTATAGCAGTGAATCTTCCTCCTAATTGGCCAAAGTGGCTGGCAAAGTCTGTGGCCGCTGTCCTCGAGTGCTTGAGTTCGAGTTGCTTTGAGGTGGGTTATCGACAGTGTATTTTTATTTATTCGTCTTTCTACGTCCGAATGCTTGTTTCATGTGTTCTGCTGTAATATTAATTAGATGTTTGCTATGATTGCAGTAAAGATACCTCCTGGCGTTCTTAGGGGCCGCAGGGGCTGAGTTCTCAGACCACTTGCCTTCCACCTAGGCGATCCGCGTTAGATCCCCGGCTGGGTCGGTCCCGCATTTTCGAATGTTGGAATCGTGCCGCTGGCCGGCGGGTATTCTCGTTGATCTCCCGTTTCCCTCACCCCATCATTTCGGTGCTGCTCCATGGTAGTACCTCATTTCAAGTCATCCTTCGGGTTCCTGTTTAAAAAAAAACTGCATTCGTGGTGCGGTATTGCGTGATGCATACATATTATATGTATTTATAATTATACTTGAGCATTTTATAATTTACCTCTTAAAACAGTTAGTTCTTAAATAAGTATTTATTCGCTTTATACAATCACGTGTGTATGCGAAAAAAAAAAAAAAAAAACATAAATTTCCAGCCCCTTACCAGTCGCACTCGTGTAGCAGACTCTGTGTGTGTCCGTCTGAAGACAGGAACAGATTCCAGTTACCGAAACGCCACTTTTCATTTCTTGTCTGGCAGACTACTCTGTTTAGTTTAGTCTCGTCGTTGTGTCATATTTTTGTACTATTATGTTTTATTTGTTTGTCCTATACCCAAAGCAGGACTCAAATCAGCGCAGTCTGCCTTGGTAGTGTCTAGCATTTTCTTTTTTTTTAATTTAATTCAACTGTATTTGTTTTATTTGACTTGATTTCACTTATGGAATTTAAAGTTGTGTATGCATCTCGTTGACTTAAGCAAACTCTGCTTATTTATGTTTTCCTATTGTCTTCAGCTTTCTTTGACATACACCTACACCGCAATTTAGTTGTCCAAAAAAACTTTCCAGTCATATGCTCCCGTTGCATAACTCCTTCAATGATCATATAAGCTGTAAAAAATTACCATTGGTCGCTGTTGAACGCGGAACATAAATTCTAACCCTCATGGCCGTAGATTCATGCGAGTTAATTGTAAGGAGTGTGCCAGGTCAAGGAGTTTCAGGAGTGAACGAGAGTAATTGAGTCTATAAACGAGCAAGAACTATTCAATCACTTCCTGTATGGTAAACAAGTGCTTAGTGGAACATATTATGGGAATGAAATGGTATACAGGATGTCTAGAAACAAACGAATTACAAGCACACATGTGAATCCTGGGTAAAACTGGAGACAAAATGTTAGTGGCAAATGTACAACATTTTACTCATATAATATGGCAACACTGTATAGAGGTAGTCTCCTCTTGAGCTCAACGGCCAGATATTATTTTATGTACGTTACTTCGAAGAACATGGAGTCATGTTTGGACTGCACGAGATTTTACCATATACTAATAATATGCCGGTCACAAAGGAGTCATTTAGGTGGGGGAGGGGCACTGGGGGGCGGATGCCCCCCCCCCTGAATTTAGAATTTTACGTTTAAAAAACAAATTTTTTGTATTTTGTTATTTAAATAATGCTAACTTAAGCACATAAAACTAAAGTTGTATTATTAAAGTGACTAATTTATACATGCTTAATTAATTTAAAAGATGCAACAAGGTCACTGTCGTCGGAAAAAATCTTGCTCACCCCTTCCCCCACAAGAAAAACCTGAAATGACGCCCCTGGAACAGTAGTAGAAAGATTAGTAAAATTGTGTGTAAAGCGGAAGAGAGGACTATCTATAGTGCTATATTGCCGCACTGTGTAGTTAAAAAGTCATCGAACAAATTGAAGCCATTAATATTTTCGCCTCTAATTTAGTCCAGGATTCGTGTGTTGTGCGTACTATAAGTTTGTTTCTGGACACCATGTTGTTCTTTTTACGGTGTAGTTGGTGTTAAGAGAATATTGTGCTGAGGTAAGAAACAACTTTAGTCAGCAACACGGTATATGACGAAGGGAAGAGCCTGAGGAAGTGATGGAGGGGAACCAAAACGCCAGAGAAGTTCTGCTCTCTGCGAAACGCAACATTCGATAAAAACCACCCCTAACCACTGGGGAAGTTCGCCGCGTGGAAGATCATCCCTGGGGGGGGGGGGCGTTGAGGACCGGAGGAGAGAGGAGTGAAGGAGTTACCGTCAGTAGCGAGTTGGGATGCAATCTGGCAAGACAAGAGATGGAAAATAAAAGGATTACCTACTCCGAGTTCCCCTGGAATTGCCAGCCGCGCAGAATGGGTGGTTAACCCAGGGAAATGCAGCTCCGAACTCACAGCTTACTCCTTACGTTATTACTACTTGGAAAGAAAAGAGTTTAAGTTCGAAGTTCAATCTGCGAAATAATTTTGTTTAACAAACAATTGAGGAATGTCTGTTCAAAGTGTGGTATTTCCACTTCCCAACAAAAAACGGAATCTGCCCATGATATAGTCCTGTACTTGAGCATTAATGAATTCCTTGCGCATTTCCAAGAAAAACAATGTATTTCCTTGGTTAAACACACCCCAAACTTAACGTCCATGATCAAAACCGGGAGTGAATGTACATATTTCCCCACAACTTTTTGAAGATGGAAATAGCACGTTTGAACAGACACTCCTCAATTGTAGGCCCATACACGATGCATAACTAGAGCGAATGAAATTTTTGGGGAAAATATTTGACAACAACTTGTTTCGACGCCTTACGTGAAATTCTGCCACTCTGATTCAAGGTCATTGGTAGTGTGTATTTGAGTTGAGTTTCGCTCATTTCACTCTGCCAAACAGAACAAGTTTACTGCGACAGTTACGACAGTTCCCCTTTGTGATTTTCGGGCAGAATTCCGAGACGCAGAGAGTTAAAAACATTCACTCGCTGACCTGAAGCAGAGCTGTAGATTTGCACATAAGTAGGGGCAGGAGAAATTCGCAGGTTCACTGACTAGTATGAGACAAAAGACAACACATGCTTATAGGCTACTCGTTGATACAGTGATATCCCATGTTTGGGTCTGCATTCAGCAGCTTCTTCATAATTGCTTCAGGACCCTCCAAGAGGAGTCAAATGATTAGGGACCCATGTTTTTCGCGAAAAGAATTTTTACCCAATTTGTTTCAGCGTCTTACGTGCACATCAGCGGGTCTGTTTCATGGTTATTGGCATCGTGTCTATGTCTTTAATTCGACTGAGTCAATTACATCAACGTCCCTGCAACACCACACGTCTGTGATTTGCCTGTATAATTCCAAGATTCGTAAGAGTTAAAATATACAATCACTGACCACGGGGCAGAACTGCAGATGTGCACGTAAGTCACAAAAACAAAGTGGGACAAAATTATTTTCTCGAAAAACAGGGGTCCCTAGAAATGATTCAAAAGTAAATTACGAACTTGGCACTAGCATACAGTTTTTTTAAATCTAACCCGTATGCAAAGCAAAACGCAGATCTTTCAGGTCCCTACACATATAGGCTATCATAGCCATCTTTAGTGTAAGGCCGCGGCCTTAGACCTGGCAACCCTGCCAGGAAGGGTTATTTTAACACTTCTTTTGTCTCACCTAAGACAGTGGCTTCTCCTGATTCGCCGGTATGTACGGCAGAATAACGAATCAGGTACAGCCATTGTCTTTGGAGAGCTACAAGAATTGTTAAAGTGACCCTTCCTTGCAGAGTTGCCAGATCTATGGCCACGGCCTTCTACTAAAGACGGCTATATATATATATATATATAAATTTAAACAAGTTGGTGCTATAAACCTTTTCACCAAAAATTAACGGCTCTGTGAATAACTGGGTCAATAAATAACCGTTTATCATCTGTCGTATTTTTTTTATATATTGACTTCTGTGGTGTATACGTAGACTACAATAATCAGGCGCATAGACAGGATTTGTATAAGGGAGGGGTTTTGACCTGTCAATGTTGTGTAGGCACACCGACCACCTCTTTAAGGATGTTCATAAGACCAAAACGCATAATTTTATATTTGTACTACACAGTGTTAGTTATACAGACGTTACTTTTGACTACATTTTCCACTCGTGGAATCTTTTTAGCTCTCATAGTCTTTCCATAGCGACATTTTAAAGTCAAAATTTGCAAGTTACGAGAACATGACAATAACAGGTAAATTGTGCAGTCGAAAGGAACCTGTATAACTTGATAACAAATAGTTAATAGAATATATAAAAAGCGAACATTTTGAAATCAGTTGATTTAATTTCAGTATTGTTGCATTTAAATAGGAGAATATACGGAATTACTTCCGGCAGTTCGCTGCCAACCGTCCAAGTGGTAAGGCAACTATAGTAAATATTAAATTATAAACAGTAACAGTTAGTGATTTTTTTTTCAAAGGTTAAATCTTTAGTGCTCACTTCATCCCGAACGACCCATAGGACAGACATACTCATTAGAAGACCCAAGTGCTATGTCCATGGCTCTTGTTTCCAGGGTTACCACTTCGAGCACAGTTCCTTTTAACCAGAGTTGGCTGTACTGTATGTCAGAATACAGCCGTGTGTTAGGGTCTACTTTGTCTCTAAGCCTCTTTTTATTTTATAATTTGATAGCAAACATTTTCATTTGTTTGGATCCTTTGATCAAAACTAAATCGAAATGCAACTCGTGCAAAACAAATTTGAATTTTTTCACTTCCTGTATTAGCAAAACTGATTTAGTAACAGTTTCATTATTTTAATTATATTTTTAATAATTTAAAATAAGACTGCATCACGCCAGTAAATATTTTCAGTGGTAAACAATATTTTTAGTTACCACTTGTGTGAACAAGACATATTGAATGCCCTAGTACATGTATAAGAACAATAGGACGAGGTCCATTCAACAATGCTCTGGATGAGAGCCAATCTGTGATTATTAGATGTATAGAATGGTAGGAGTGTCCTGCTTAGTTTCGACCAAATTAGAAGTTGGTATAGATTATTAGACTAGCAAGAATAAGTGATAGATGAATGACTCGCGTCTAGCTTTCCTTGAAAGTCGGTAATTACATGCACCCCTCACTGATTAGAGCCGCGACTTTGTTTTGATTTCAGTAATTTTTGTAAACATCTGCATTTCTTCTTCATGGTCACTGATTGGATGTTTTAAGGGGGAGTGTTAGACAATTTTATTGTGTTTTCAGTTTTTCAGCCATAATAATTATTACAATTGTATTATCAAAATTATATCTTCAACAAAGCATAGGATATATTCGTGATAAACTGCTTGACATAAATAATAACGGAATCGTTCACCAATTTGTCATGCAGAATTATCGCAAGGGAATTCTTTAAAGTTAGCATATAATTCCCCGGCTATGATTCTGCATGGCAAATTAATTAATTGTTCTATTGTTATTTATGTCAAGCAGATTATCAATAATACATCCTATGCTTTGTCGTCGAGAAAATTTTGATATAACAATTTAAATAAATATTAGGGCTCTCAAAAACAGAAAATACAAGAAAATTGTCTAACACATCCCTTTAACGCTCACTTGTCTTGGGATTCAACGGACCAATCACAGACGTATGTTGTCACAATAATCTCATTTTATTGGTGCAGTCAAATTAGAGACGTGTCTGAAGAAAGACACGCTGCCAATTACCATGAAGTAGAGATGCCGATGTGCACGTAAGATATTGAAACAAAATTTAGCAGCATGACGAGAAATAATGGTAACCCACTATGTATAACAATTGAGTTATGCACATGTAATGATAAGATAAATGAGACCTACAAATGTATTTAAAATCGGCATTGTTTATAATAATAAATGTTTTTATTTACTATAGTACACAAACAATGAAAAATAAGCAACTAACTGCAATGTAACTTAAAAATTGTTTAAGAATATTTAATTGGTGTAGTAAGCTATGAAAGTGTTGACTGCAGTATAATCGCTGAGCTGTTCTGCCATTCCTGGTAATATTGCTTAAACTCTTATATCAGAATGTACAGTATGAGATTACCACTGTATTTCTGCATAAAGCTAAGTTTATTTGTTAAAATGTGGGTTACCATTGTCTTTCCCTATGACCTTCAATTATGCACATATATTTTCGCGACTGAATCCTGGCTCTATCAGTGTGTAATAAGCAGGCTCTGCTAGTTTCCTGGACCCGGGCGAATCAAAACACGTTTCGCCACCAGGAGGCAGTACTGAGCTATAAAACGCGCCTAGTCCACTTCTTATCATTCAGTTTAGTGTGTACTATCGCAGTGAGGTGTCTGGTAGAATACTGAGGTGCTCTTCAGAGAAGCCGTTATCTTGCCCAGGTAGGAGTGTTTGTATACTTACTGTATGTGAAGATGTATCTCCGGTCGTGAAGGCTGGGTTTGGCGCACTACGCTGATCGTAACTGGTCCAAATAAGTTTCACATCCCACCTCTCAGGTATTGGCGATGTTTTCCAAAGTATGAGATATACTGTCTTACCTCTGCTACATTTAAAAATTAAGTTTAACTCAAATACATGCAGTACTAGTGACCCGGTTAGTACTAGTAATATCTATTGCCAAGAATTGAAGTCTTTACATTGACGTGCCTCACACGTTCCAGTCTGGATCCTACTTAATTAATTAATTATTATTAATTAAAATGTATGGAAAATATGACACAAAATTGGCAAAAACCAAAACATAAAATATGTTAATCTTATTGCTACCAAAATTCACAAGATCACCCGCTGAGCTAATCTGAAGATTGCCTGCAAATTTCATGAAAATCGCTTTAGCCATTTTGGAGTCCATTGGAAACATATTTAAACACATATATATAACTTATGCAAATAAACATTTTATTGCTGCGAAGGATTTATCTATAGCAAATAAAGACTGGAAATAATTCGCGTGGTCACTGACATGTACGCTAGCCTCCAAGAATATATATATATATATATATATATATATATATATATATATATATATATATATATATGTACTCAGGCATACAACTGCTACTCATTGGCTTCTGAATGACACAGTGATATCACACTATTGGGTCTGCATTTAGTTACGTCTACAGTATTGGTCAGCGCTCTCCAGCGGAGATGTCAAATTAGCCGACGGCAAATTGCGAAAGTGGTACGAACTGCTTATTAAGTAGAGATAGGAAAGTTCGCGACAAAAATTTTTGCAGCACTTTGTTTCAGTGCCTTACGTTCACACCTGCAGCTCTACTTCGTGGTTTGTGATTGGACGTTTTAACTCCCAGCGTGTGGAGGCATAGCCATCTTTAGTAGAAGGCCGCGGCCTTAGATCTGACAACCCTGGCAGGAAGGGTCATTTTAACACTACTTTTAGCTTTCCAAAGATAATGACTGTACCTATTTCGTTATTCTGCCTTACATACCGGGGAATCAGGAGAAGCCACTGCCTTTGGCGAGACAAAATAAGTGTTAAAATAACCCTTCCTGGCAGGGTTGCCAGATCTAAGACAGCGGCCTTCTACTAAAGATGGCTATGGTGGAGGTTAAACTGCAAATCATAGAAGTTATGCATGGCAGTTATCCGTGTACTGATTGGCACAGTGAAATGAATAACGACTCTGCACAATTACACTCTGTCAATAATCATGAAGTTGAACTGCAGGTGTGAACGTAAGACACTGAAACAAAGTGGGGCAAAAATCTTTTCACCAAAAATTCCTGTCGCTACTTTTAAGTAGGAACCTGAAAAATTCGCGTTTTATTTTACGCACACGCTAGAATTGCAACAACTATAAGTCAGTGTCACTTTCGCAGTTGGCCCTTAACTTACTTGACATCCCCTGGAAATCTATAAGAAAATAATAATAATAATAATAATATAACGTGATATGCCCCATACCACTGTGTCAACGAGCAGCCAATGAACCGCTGTTGTCTCCTAGAGTACATATATATGTCTTAGAGGCTAGCCTACATGCCAATTAAGCGCAAATTTATCCGGCCTATACTTATAACTAGGACTAGAAAAATTCGTGAGTTCAATTACCTGCATGCTAGCCTCCAATGTCCTATACATACTCAAGTCCTGTCTATTCGTTCATTGTCTGCTGTCTGAATGAGTAGCAGGTAATGGACAAATGTTAGGGCTTCAGTATACACAGGATAATGGATTCTAGCATGTTGGTCGTTGAACTCTCGAAATATTCCTAGCCCTACTTATAACCCATGTAGGTAGGACTTCCCAATTTTTTCTAATAGAAATATATTTGAGCGCATGTTAATGATCCACAAAGATTATTCGTAAACTCGTTGAAGTATTTACGAAGGTGAATGATTATTAGGAATTGTGACAGTTATTACCGTAACTTGCATCGTAGTTCAGCTCCAAAAAAAAAATAATAATAAACTAGTCTGAAACCCCTAAAACTTTAATTTAGGATCTTCTGAAAAGGTAAATTTTTGTCATTTATCTTCGCCGCGGTCATAATTTCCCATGCGTTTGTTTTAATAACATCTGTGTGCCACAGTCAGGGGTGAAGTTAGGGGGGTGGGGATATCGGGATATATCCCCCCACCCCCCGAAATTCTATGGAAACGTTAAAATTAAATTAAAACTAATTAAATTTAATAAAATGTTTTGGTTCGCAAAGTTTTTAAGTAGCGCCATTTTGTACTTTAAAAAAAACAAATTTTCCGGGGGAAGACTCCCGGACCCCCCCCCCCTTATATTAGTGTCGTGAATGGGTAATATCTCCCCTGAAAAAAATTGTTGGCTACGCCCCTGGTCACAGTTGTTCCTAATGTCTGTGTGTTAGTGGGGTAGTGTGTGGCATAGTAACATGTTATGTACTGTTGTAATGTTGCCCCACAGCAATATGATCCTACCCACGCGCTATCAACCATACGTCATATATTGCCAACTGTAGCGCAGAAACTGTGTGTTTTTAGACCTATGTTCATAAAACACTTTTTGTTCCTCTACACGTGAAGATTGTTTCCCTAGAATACTGACATGGAATTTCGCAACACCCTGTATAGAACTCTTAAGTTACACAAGGTCACTATGGTAATAACCACGAAGCTGACCTGCAGATATGCACGTAACACGCTAAAACAAAGTTGTGAAAAAATATCTTCGCGGAAACTACCTGCTCCTAGTTACAGGAGAAATTCTAGTGATTGAAATATGCTGCATAAAAACTATTTATACAATAACTAGAGTTGATGGTATATCGCGAAAATGTTTTCCGACAACATACCCTTGAAAACGCTGTAGCTTGATGCAACATAATGTGATTCGGTGATATACGTCTGACACAACGTAGCTGTCTGCAGACCAGTAACAGCCATGAAATATATAACAGCGGTATTCTTGTTGGCTCAGTCAAATAGGGTAACAGCTCCACGTACAAGGTAAAGCCCGTCATCTTCTGGTAAGCTGAACGTGTGTTGAAATCCAGCAAACAGTCAAGTTTTCCCGCGGTAAACCGTCATATCTAACAATAATCATTAAACTGTAAGAATAAACAAAAAAAACTAAATTTGAAAATTACTAATTAAAATGTAGATCTTAAAATGTTTACGTATGTACAACTTGTAGTTCCACTTCAAGTAGTAATTGGCGCAGAGGTGCCTACTCTCATGAACAACATGACTCAACTGTGTTGTAACAAAGTTTCCTTACAAAATTATTTTCCTGATGCCCCGAGTTAAAAGCGGGGGTCCAGGGGTCGCCTCTCGAGAAAATTTTGAATTTTAGTGGGAGAATTGTTCTATTCTAGAACTTATTGGACTTGAGAGAAGGGTTAACGGTATACAGAAGTTGTAATATTTTTAATTATATAATTTCTATCGGTGAAGAATTTTTACAAATTTACTTGTATCAAATAAGGAGCAATTTGCATATTTAAGCTTAAAAAATCTGAGGTTTTTTGAGGCAGGCTCCAGGTCGTTAACCAACCCCCCACCCTCCTTGCGGACGCCTTTGCCAAGAATTGAACCAGGCCCCTCCCAAATTTGGGTTCTGAGAATCTCAACGGTACCACCTCGATCACTGGGGGAGGGATTAGTTGTAAGTTTCTTTTTAATGGGGAAACTGTAAACTAAGAAACTAACATGGGGATAGAATAAACCATCTGTGTCTGTGCAGAGGAAGAGTTAAATCTAGTAACATACAATTGCAAGTTTTATTACATATTAACTCCAAGTTCAATAGCTACAACCAGATTCATGAGCGAACATTTCCCGAACCCGAGTTTACTTAGTTACGTACAGTTCTCAGTTGTTGTAAGTTCGCCTTAGAACAAGCACTTGACCTACATCCTCTGTCGCCCATAAGAAACTGCTGTTGTAAAAAAAAAAAAAAAAAAAAAAGACTGCAGATAGAAGTAAGTTTCCCAGAATCCCCGAGGGTGCTACATTTGTGTCGAGTGAAATATTTCTTCTCCACCAGTGAACAGAAGTGTTTCGATTGGCGGAAGGTCGGAAAGAGCGGGCGAGTGCTCTATAGTTAAACAACGTGACTATACCTACTCTTTCAACTGAGGATTTCATTTGACTTTGTGGCTAGAGTGCTCGCCTTCTACATGTGGTGATTTCCGC
The DNA here is from genome assembly GCA_003012365.1 of Medauroidea extradentata. Lineage (NCBI taxonomy): Eukaryota > Metazoa > Arthropoda > Insecta > Phasmatodea > Phasmatidae > Medauroidea > Medauroidea extradentata. The sequence continues at coordinate 115,282 of PNEQ01028826.1, read as the reverse complement.
TTGATTCCCAGCGTGGTGTACTCTGATATTATTTCACTAAACAAGATTTGTTAGGAGACATTATTTTATAATTACATTTAACTTGTTATAGATTTAGAACTTAGTACGATGATTATTTCGTGTTTTGTTCATGCTATGTTCATTACGCCAAAATGGCAGATTATTAAACTTTTTTTACCGTCACACATGAAAGTGCAATAGGATTTATCGCGAAAACATTTTCCACCAATTTGTCTCAATACCTTAGTGTTAGACCCACGATTTTATGGCGAAAAACATTTTTGCAACATTTGGTTTCAATGCGTTATGTTCACACCTGCAGCTCTGCTACATCGTCTGTGATTGGATGAGTTTACTCTCAGTTACCTTGGCAAATTACAGACGTACGGAGACACAATAACCTTAGTCCGATTGGTTCAGTCAAATGAGAAACATGTCTGAACAAAGACATGCTGCCAATAACCATGAAGCACAGCTGCTGATGTGCTCGAGGGACACTGAAACAAAGCGAGGAAAGAACGTTTTCGCAACAAACTCATAGCCCTACTTAGTGTACATCGATGCCTTGCTTCATGGTTATTGGCAAGTGTTATATTACAGGCACGAGTATTTCGCGTAATCATCTGGTAACAGCCTAGACTTCTCAGTTCTATACGTGTACCGGCTGAAGCCGTATACCTAGAGACACTGGAAAATCGCGGGAAAAGAAGACTATTTGCTAGGTTCCAACATGCTATATATAACACTGAATGTTTTGTATCTATATTGGCTATTGTTTACTTGAAGCATTGTTTCTCTCTACAACAGGCCCAGTTATAACTGTACAGCTTGAACACACAGCATGTGTGATTCGACACAAAACTGTTCACACGTGTCACGGTTAAAATACTACAGTTTATTGGAGACTATGCTAAACATTTTCGCGATTTTCCAGTGTCTCTACGTATACCCACTAGCTTCTACCAGTACAAACGTGTAACACGTGATATCCCCACGACTTGTTTCCTTTTTATAACTGGCTTGCAGTCGTCAAATATGTGTTAAAACCGCTCTCGTCTATAATCACAGAGAAGGAGGAGTGAAGTATACGTTATTGACGTTCAACCTGAGTAAGAATCTATACGCGAAATAATCGTGCCTCTCATTGAATCAGGAATTTGCAAAACGGACCAAGCCCAAGTGAGTAGATTGTTGGGGAACAACAAAAATCTTATTACTGTGGGTCTGAGCGTGAAACATGTTATAAAAAATGGGTAACTTGAAATTACAGTTTGTGTGGAATAATGTGAAACATAACATAGAAAAACCTTTGTCTTTTATTGTTTAGAAATTAATAATGTTATTGGACTTGATACCTTTAAAAAAGGTAATGTTCTTCCTAACAATGACACATAAAACATAATGTCTTGAGTGTATATTAGTGCAATGTAGGTGTATTCTAGTGAAAATCTAATAATATGATACATGGGAAAACATATTTTGCAAACACAACACCACACAGTACCTTTTACCCACAAAGTAGTGTTTGTATTACACTATCAGATAAATCATAATGTCCTTGGTGTAGATCATTAGAACCTTAGTATGCGCTAGTGAAAAAACTGCTAAATTACAAGGAAACTGATTCTTCAATAATAATCACGTAAAACATAAACAAAATAATGCGCTATTGGCACATTCATGGACTAGTCAGTTTAACGTATTTCTTGTGTAGAACTGGATTTCTTTTGTTGCTGACAGCCAAGAGAGTGCTTTGGAGAGTCGAAATCTCGTATAACCTGGATTTGCTAAAAAATTGGACTTGGTCCCTTTTGCAGATTCCCGATTCAGTTATTGTTTAGACACGTATGACCCTTGACTGCACCAATCAGAATAAGATTATTGTGACATAATATAGCTGCGAAATATTAACAGAACCCAAAGGCAAGTGACATTTCAGTCATATAGTCTGTTATACCCCCCTTTTTAATTAACGTTGTGTGGGGATCTTTTACTACTGATTCAAAACACCGTCCGTTTATGTACTTCGATACTTCGGAACCCCCAACTTGTTCCGTCAGTCCCACGAGAGATGATACGCTATCTTGTTTATCGTGCTAAATCTTTTAATCGCGACTTCCCGCGGATTTCAGCGAATTGACCCGCGAGACGCGTCCACTCTTCGTGGAGGAAGCAGCAGAATTCCCATTTCTCCGCGGCTTGCCACAAACGTCCGCGGTGGTTCACCGCGACGCGTCCATCCCTCGCGGAGGTCGTCTCCGGAGTCCCCTTAACTTCCGCCTTCGCGCCTAGGTGGCGATCTCTCCTAGGACCGCCCCCATTTTAACTTTCAGCCAATCGCGTCTCTCGTTGGTGACGACGACAACAAACCCTGACATTCCTCCGTATCAATTTATTGCATCTTTTTAAATTCACACACGTTAACATTAAAATCCCTTAGAACTTATTTACAAAATATTATAAAATTCAGATGAATTATTATAAAGTTATATTAAATTGCACAGAATGGGGTTGGGCGTAGCCACGCCTCTCTGTGTCCTTATTCTCAGCATCCACGCCGCGTGTCCCTCGTCGGTTCAAGGCTGTTCGCTCGCTTTCACCCCATGTTTGCCTAACTTTCCCTCCCCTGCTGTGTTAAGCGTCAATCTGCCGCGACACAATGCCACAATCTTCTGGTCATACTGCGCCTCTCGCCAGTACTCAAAACTAAATCACACATTAATTACATTAAACAAACTTTTGCAATTGAGTCCCATAAAACTTACAATTCTAATCACAATGGAATTTCAACTGGCTTTCTACGACTATCCTAACTTAAATTACAGTATTTACAATATACATGTATTATATATTTACATTTAAAGGCTATGTGCCGGTTACAAGTCACTGGTCACTAATAACGGAACAAGCCGACCCCCCGTGGCTCAGTTGGTGTCCGACCACTTGGCTCAGTGGTTAGCGCTCCTGGCTGCTGAGGCAAGGGTCCCGGGTTCGATTCCCGGCCGGGGAGGTGACATTTACAACCACCTCCTCGGGTTCAGGACTGGGTGTTCGTCTTGTCTGTGTGCCAGAAGACAACTTACAATTACAACGACAACTACACAATACAAAGTTACTGGGGAATGCATTAATTAACTAACTTAAAGGCGGGGAATGTTTGGTGCAGTGGCGAGGCGTTAGTCTTGCCATTGTACCAAACATTAAAAAAAAAGTTGGTTGAACGGCCAGCTTTGGTGCTCGGGGTTCTGGGTTCAATTCCCAGGTCTGGCTGGGTGTTAATTTGTGTTTGTCCATTTGGGTCTCAAAAAATTGTCACTATACAAATTGTCTCACGAAAAGTACTGGGGTCACTCAACTTAAGTCACATTAAAGGGGGGAATGTTTGGTGCAGTGTTGATGCGGAAGCTTCCGCCTCGCCACTGCACCAAACATTTTATATATAAAAAAAGCGAAGTGGCACAACGGTAACACGTCGGACTCACATTCAGGAGTTCGCAGGTTCGATCCGAGCTCCGGACATCCAGACTTCTGTTTTCCATTGTATCCCGGAATCGCTACAGGCTAATTCTGGGATAGTTCCTCAAGGGTGTTCAAGTGCCAAAAAAATAATAATTTTATATTTATATGAAATATTGTTAGTTTTATAGGCGATTCTTGTGAGTCCATATTTCTTTTACGAAACAATTTCAGCTCTCACAGTTTTCTCATAACGATGCGTCAAAGTCAAATTTTGCTAGTTCTGCTGCCATGCAAATAGTGAAAACCAACTGACCTACTTAATCTAAATAATTCACTGTGAACTTGCATTCCGTGAGCTAAGCAATTAAACATTTAAAAAAATCTACAACGTAATATTTTGCAATAAAAAAATTGTGAAATTACAGAAAATAGTTGCAAATTCACCCATTTTTTTAAATACGAAAACAGTTGGCGGGATTTTTTTTAACGTTTTATTACATAGCCCATAGCATGTTATTTCACTGTGAATTATTTCATGTACGTACGTCAGTTGACTTTCACTATTTGCGTGTCAGCATAACTAGAAAATTTTGACTTTGACGCATCGTTATGAGAAAACTATGAAAGCTAGAATTGTTTCGTAAGAGTAAAATGTACTCGCAAGTATAGTCTACAAACCTAACACTATTTTACGCAAATATAAAATTAGGACTTAATCGTACCTGAACACCCTTAAGGCTCGGTTTCAGTCGCCATGTTTAATTTTTATATTTTTCGCTTTTTGGAATTCTAAGAAGAAACGTGTTAAATATGCGATTATACCTCAAATTCTATTTACATTTCTTTACAGTACCGACTTTGCGATTTAGCTGTTAACATATAATTACGCCGCAATCTGTACGACAAAAATGTTTAGTCATAATTTGCCCGACAGATTGCGACATAACTGTACATTACTAGCTCCATTGCTATGCTTGTATTGTAGCTCAAGGTAAATAGAATTTGCGGTACAGTCGCTGATTTAACGTTTTTCTTCTCAGAATTAAAAAAAGAGAGATGTAATAAAATTTATTATAGCGACTGAAACAGAGTCTTAACAAAGGCCATGGCTTCTCTTAAGTTTTCTTTGTCAGACACTTGTATCGCAATGAAGTTTGTGACATCCAGCCATTTACATTCTTGTTCGTAAACGAAAATTGAATCAAAATATAATTTGCAAATATATTGACTCGAGTTACTTCAGCGATTTCTTACTGACGGGGATCATGTAACCGAAACTGCAGTTTCGCATTGGGGTGTAAACGATTTTTCCAGACCTTTGTTTCGGAAGTTGGGTTTCCGAAACCAAACTTTTAATACATTATTACCCGACAGTTGAAGCATTCCTAGAACTTCCGAGCCTGCCTGGCTGCTGAGTCGACTGAGACATGAACTCTGGACGGGAAGTGCGAGATATCGAACGCCGGCCGGTGAAGGGTGACAAGCGTTACCTTGGGCGAACAAAAGAACATCGCGGGGCGTGTGGTGACGTTGACAGCGCCTTGAGGCGAGCTAGACAGTGATCGATAGAACAAACAGTCACTTATCGTCTCGAGCTTCCTACACGCGCAGCGGAGTCAGGAAGGATGAAGCCTGGTTCACTTTAAAAAAGGCGTAAGTGATTTTAAGTAGAACCGTTGTCGTGCGACATTGCATGTCTCTGTCGTCTCAGAAAACATGGCGGGACAAAACAAGGAATAAAAACAAGATAAGACAGAATTACAGCTATGAATACATCAAGCTAACCATAGACTTGTTATGTATGCAGCAATAAAAAAAATGTGTGTCAATTATGTATGGTAAAAATATTTGTATGTAAATTTCTGTCGAACTACTGTTGTGCAATGTATGCAAATGGTTTTCACATTGTATTGTATAATGTTTCGCTGTATTTTGACATCTTTGCTTTGTTTATTGTATTCAGTGTATCATATACCTATCTACTGTATGAATTGCACACTATTCTGACAATTCCATGTCAATGTGATAATGAAACCACAGGATTCTAATAAATAAATAAACTGCAATCACAACATACGTAAAAATAAATTGCGTAAAGAAATCACACGAGGGATTGTATCAATAAAACCAGTGTATTTTGGTGAGACAATTCTGGGAAATTGTCTCTATGATTATTAATTTTAGAATATATTCCTGGGCACGCCGGGCTTGAGCCGCATGTTGGCGGTTATATATTTGAATACCGCGTGTGTCGGTTATATATATATATATATATATATATATATATATATATATATATATATATATATATTGAAATCAAACAGTATTATTATTTAATGTGGTATTAACTTATATTTATGAGAATATTTTGGCGAGAGCTGTGGTGATTTTTATTTATATTTGTCTTGGACTTATCTGTGGACTGCTGAGGAGAACGGACATATAGGTCATTCGGGATAAAGTGAGCACTAAAAATTTAACCTTCGGAAAAAATCACTAACCGTTGCTGTATACGATTAAACATTAACTCTAGTTACTTTACTGCTTGTGCGGTTGGCAGCGAAATTACGAAAAATAGTTCCGTTTATTTTCTTATTTAAATACAACAAATTGAAATAGAAACAACCGAAATCTACAGTATTGTATTTTATGTAATTAATAAAACTTTTTTAAAACAAACTGTGATGATTTATATTGACTAAACAAATTATCTTAGGGGCGCAACCATCAAGTGACGTGTCCAGAGAGGTTAGACGTTTCCCGTCGTTGGCCGTTACGCGCGGAAGAATATGAAACGAGTGAAAATAGAACTTAAGCAGGGCTTTATTGAGTGCTCACTTTATCCCGAACTGCCTGTACTAGAATTTCACGGCGTGCCTATGACTAGAAGCGTTTATGCCTGGAAATAAGTATGTGTCTTCTTATGGAAGATTGTTTCGTGCATGCAGGGGAATGCACGCGAATGCTGAGTGAGGCATTTGTGACGACATTCTAATAAGGGCATGTTACCGCATTGGTGGAAAGAAAAGTGCATTTCCATGTTTTATGTTAACATGTTCAGCTGTAATTTGTGGTCGTTAAGGTGATTTTACTCTAAGCGTCTCAGGTTTCTACACGGCAATCACAGACGTGTTCTTGTTGGCTCAGTCAAATGAGCGACGCCTTTGCACTAATACACTCTGCCAATTACCATGAAGCACAGCATTCAAACAAATTGCTGCAAAATTCAAATTACTGGATCATATGCTAATTTATAACTAAGGACAACTAGTTTCCGCAAAAAGATGTTCGCCCGAAATTTAAGTGTACTGTTGGATATACGTCATTGCTTAGCGAATACTGCCGATTCACAGAATGCCCACAGTTACCAAAAAAGTTATATGCACGAGAAGTAGAGCAACCAAAAAAAAAAAAAAACGAAGAAACTATCCAAGAAAGCAATATCGTAAACAGAAGTTACTTTGACCTGTTGGGTAAACTTTGACCTTGTGGGGTAACTGTGTCCACCTAAAAGTTAACTATATACATCAAACAAATTATTTCAAACGCTTGGTTCCAAATATATACTTATTTCTCACAAGACCCAAAAATTTTTATTTTCAATGGTCAAAGTAATCCCGAAAATGGACGAAGTAACGGCGGTTTACGATAAATGGCTGTAGACAGCATACATACAAGAAATTTCGAATTAGGAACATATACCGTACATAATGGCGAAAAAAAAGGAAGTTAACTTCAAAACATGCAATTACTAAACTAAATGCATGAAAATGGCGAAAGTGATGGACAAAGCAGCTAGGACAACACAAATGACACACAGTGGCAGAAAGGTTTGTACACAATACAAGACAACACAACGAATATTATACATACGATAGTAGCAGGCCCTCTTCAACGACGACAGATGCAACTGTTCAGGAACTTGTATCAGTCCCCGTCTCCAGGCACACGAACAATCTGAGGCAGTCCTGCAGACTGGCTGCTTGTTTCAGTGTTACATGAGCATCTGCAACTCAGCTTCGTAGTTATTGGCAGAGCGTGTCTGTGCACAACTGACACTTATTATACTCTGCCTACAGGGGTGGATCCAGAATGGAATATGGAGGGGGGAATATATCGTTGCTAGCACCGGTTGGCTGATTTAAAGCGGAGTGTCTGGGGGCCCTACCCCGGAAAAATTTTGATTTTCAGTTGCAAAATGGTGCACTTTGAGAAGAATTTGAACGGTCTACAGCAATTTTCATCATAATTATTTTATTTTGTATTTGTACCAGATGTTTTTTTTTCTTATTTTAGACACAAAATGTGAGTAAATTTGGCTCTTTGAAATTTTTTTATCTCTCATAGTTTTTGCGTAATAGCTTGTTAAAGTCATATTTTGCGTGTTTCCGTTTTAACGACTACACTGAAACCAACTGATATACCAAACTCAAAAAAGTCACAGTGGATAAAGACATTGCAGGCTACAATGACATGCTCATAAAATTTAAGAATTAAATATTTATTTATATTTTAAAAAAAAATATTGAATTTTTTTTTAAATTTTTGTTTTTAGTTTCAGCATTTTTTATAATTCATATAATTTTTATTCTTTAATTTTATGAGCATGTCATTGTAGCCTGTACATAATGTCTTTATCCACTGTGATTTTTTTTTAGTTTGGCATAACAATTGGTTTTAGTGTAGTCGTTAAAACTGAACACGCAAAATATGACTTTAACAAGCCATTTCGCGAAAACTATGAGAGATAAAAACTTTCGTAAGAGCCGAATTTAGTCCCTTTTTGTGTCTAAAATAAGAAAAAATATATCTGGTACAAGTAGAAAATAAAAAAATGGTTATTATGAAAATTGCGGTAGACGGCGCCCTTAACGTTTAACACACAACAGACACAAATTGTAACATTTTCAAAGAGTTTACAGCCAGTTTCTTAGAATATATTGCAAAGTTCGTAACACCTCACCTACAGCATTTTCAATATTTTGAATAAAAAGTATAACATTTCTAATACAAGGTTGGGCTCTTGGGGGGGGGGGGCATTTCCCAAATCCCCCACCCCTTTTGTATCCGCCACTGCAATCAGAATACGTCTGTGGTTTGCGAAGAGAAACCCAAGACACTGACGGTTAAAAACACCGAATCGCTTACTACGAAGCAGAGCTGTAGATGTTCACATGTGACATTGAACACACCTGGAGTAAAAATTTATTCGGAAGCCCATTTTACTATGTACTGTATAATATTGGTCGTGTATCAGGCAATACGGTGCCGAATAGACTCTGCTCCAATGTAAGTGTCCAAATGTTCGTAGCACGATTTTAAAGTAATCGTTACGGACTGCTGATTTTCGCGAAAAGATTTTTGCCCCACTTTGCTTCAGTGCCTTATGTGCACAGCTGCAGTTCTGCTTCACGTTCAGTGATTGGACGGTTTAACTGCCACAAGTCGTGGGTTTCTACCAGCAAATCATATACGCCTAGCGTTACAGTAACTTTGCTCTGATTGGCTCAGTGAAATGAGAGTAGTATCTTCATAAAGACAAACTGCCCAGTAACCCCAAAGCCGATTTGCACTGCACTGAAACAAAGTAGGAAATACTATTTTCGCGAAAATCATCATTCCCTAGTAATTATGTCTATTTAAAAACTTATGCACGACCCCCTTTATAAAAAAATAGTAAAATAATAACTAGGGCTAGGAATGATTCGCGAGTTCAAAGACCTGCATGCTAGACTCCAATATTGTATACATACTCAAGCCCCGTCTATTAGTTCATTGTCTGTTGTCTGAATGAGTGGCAGGTAATGTACAAATGGTAGGGCTTCGGTATATACAGGATAATGGATTCTAGCATGTTGGTCGTTGAACTCAAGAAATATTCCTAGCCGTAATTATAACCTTACATTTACTGCGTTGGTTACATTGTACTAAATTATTGCAACGCAATGACAATATGTATACTTGCAAGTTTATTCTTCACAGACAGGGAATTTTGTTATTGCAGCGAAGTCCGATATTTGGCATATTTTACAGTGTGTTAATGTCTAACCTTGGGGTAAAGCCAGAGAGAAAAATTAAAAATAATCAGTAAAATTAACATGTTTGTAGACCATATCTCTCACGTGATCCAAGTGTTTATAGCAATGTTCGTCAGGTTAGCTTATGAATGCCTAACCTTAACATCCTTGGTCCGACACATTTGTTAGGCATTCTTCTCTGATTGATTATTAATTATGAATAACTAAAAAGGTGCTACAAAAAGCGTTTCTACTTTTGAATAACACGAATATATATTATGCATATCAATAATGTGTTCTTTGTTAAGAAATTTCATCATGATGTGAATAAAATTAAAAAAAAAGTTTTGGACATAATTTGATTCCTATTATTACCTCAGTATTACATGGTTGAGGTATTTTAATAGATAAAAATATTGCAGATAAATGAGACAAAACGACTTCCAGGAAATATTAATTAACGATCTGTTTCGAAAATTCATAAACATCACATTTCCAGGAAAAAAAGCATGACTAATATTTTCAAGGAATTATTTCTTGATACCAGCTGCAGCAGGCACATATTTATGCTTTACACATCGATAACTTGAATATAAAATAAACTTCACAATAATAGCACTTTAATAATGAAATACCAGCGTGTTAATTTAGTTTTAATTATTTCATATGCAATTATACATTCTGATTTTTTTCTTTACAAAGCCATATTTACTAATCAAACTTTTAAAAATGAAAAAACTATATATACAGGTTAAAATGTCGTTACATACCCCTGATGTAAACTTTTATTAAAGTATATGTAATTATAATCAAATAATAATTCCGAATTAATATTGTTAAAACGTAGGACGGGTTTCAATAGAAACCATTTTAATTTTTAAGTGTACCCAAACGCAGCAAAAGCATCCAGTAACTTTTATGAAGTAGTTTAAATTCAAACATTGCCCATTTGACTAGTTCATTATTCAAGTCGCTCATTTGTTCAGAGGATGGAGAGCATACGTACGTGTGTGCGTGCGTGCGTGGGTACATACAACGTTCCACTTGAAATTTATTTGGTGCATCACCCGAAATTACCTAACCTCTTGGGTGAAAATTATAGGCTATCATTTTAACATATAACATGATTAATTCACTGACTATGTGTAAAATTTTATTTCAATTCTACTTTTATTTTAATTCAAAAATTTAGTTCCAAATAAAAATATATTGCTCAGTATTAGTTTTGCAGTGGTTTCGAAAATACTTTTCTTGACGCAAATTAATACATATACCAAATATTCATTCTGGCCATTTTATCACTTATACATCATCGTTTGTGTCTGAATTTTTCTGTTGCAATACACCAAACGGATTTTTAAGTTCTTTGTCCCTGAAATATCATAAATTGTGTTGTCAAAATAAGCCAAAATGAAGAAAAATATTTTTTTGCTAGCAAACGGTACATTATTTTAAAAAATCGCTCTGGCAAAATAGTGTATTGAATGACAGTACACAGTCTCAAATTATTTCAAAACTTTTGGTTAAAATATATTCGAATTATTTTCAATTGTTTGAAATAAATTAAAGATCATAGTCTTAAGGGTCAGCAATTATTTTCGAGTACTCGTATAGTCAAATACTCTAGCTTATGAATGAACAGTTCCAGACACCGACCTGTTAGGAAGAATGTACTGGTTTTTCCCTAAAATTTGTAAAAATGTATAATTTATGCTACTGGTTCTGCTGTTGAAATACATCTTATCACTAAAGGATATAAATAAGGGGATGGAGCGCCAAAGCAGTGCATTTTCACAATTTTCGACATAACTGTTCCCCCTCGCTTATTATCGAAAATCAAGGTTCGACTATCCGGAAATTTATACTTTTGAGCAACTTATTACATTACTACATAGTCACAGACTGTCTTATTTTTGGAGCAGTGATGTCCACGTTTTCCTTATTAACGATAGTATTTCGACGGGCTAGGCCATAGCCATCTTTAGCAGAAGGTCGTGGCCTTAGATCTGGCAACCCTGCCATTAAGGGTTATTTTAACACTTCTTTTGTCTCGCCAAAGGCAGTGGCTTCTCCTGATTCGCCGGTATGTAGGGCAGAATAACGAATCAGGTACAGTCATTATCTTTGGAGAGCTACAAGAAGTGTTAAAGTGACCCTTCCTGGCAGGGTTGCCAGATCTAAGGCCACGACCTTCTACTAAAGACGGCTATGGCTAGGCTCAGTGGGGAGGTCGTATGCCCTGGTTTTAAAAAGGTTGGGGGAGAATCCCCCTTCACTACCCCTGAAAAATGGTTCTGACTGGATGCGACTCGACAGTGCGTCCGATATTTTGTGCTGCGGGATGATTGGTTGGAGGACCTCAATACACGCATTCCATTGGTGCGTCTGTGATGTCCGTTTGTCTTGCAGCTCGCATTTTGGTAAATGTGTTCGATACTAACCGTTGAATAACGTTGCTTGTTAACCGTCTCTCTATCAAAGAATTAAATAGACTAATATATACGTGATAAAGTTGGAAGGACGTAGAATGAGACATGCGAACGACGTACAACGAATAGTACTCACAAGCTGTTTTATGATAAGGTAACTAATATAGCTTTATTTACCAATACATTTACCGATACTGTGTTATAATTAAAAATGGTCAATGTCAAACGTATGTATACATAAACACATAACCTACATAAATATTTATGTGTGTATATAAGAATGTATACTTACCAGACTGTGGTGTGACAGTAGCCCTTGTTATCACAGACACAGTCAAATAACGCTTGCAGAAAAGATTCTCACAATTTTCCACCATGTTTATTAACTCTGTAAGTATGTTTTTATGTAGCGAACAGGCTGTATGCGAACAAGCTTCCCTTCTCGGGGTCCCAAATTGAGATACTGTGTCTCCTGTCTTACAAACAACAAACGTTCATATTGTAGCTGTATATCTTACACCGAACCCTTGCATCTCTAGATCAATAGAGACACAATTTAAAAATTTGGTTTAGAGATATTGACATTTGAAGATTTAGTGGAAAACCAAATTTGGGTGCCAAAAGCTTTCACTGTAAACATAATATCACATTTCATAATGGAATACATATATTTTACAGCTGCCAATACTGTTTCATCATTATAATTGTATTAATACCATCATATAAGTATGAAAAATACACAACAATTATCAAGAACAAACTAAAATATTACATTATCCGGTTCGCTAATTAACTGTTGGTATAACTATCAGAAAGTCTATTGAAAGGTGCGTTGCAATAGAGGCCTAATACAGAAATGGCAACTTTCTGAGTTGTGCCTCTATTGATCGGGAGGTACGATTTGTTTACATCCCGTATACAATGAACAATTCTTTAGTTTTCCAGTTTTGAAAAACCATAATAAATAACCTGGAGATATACCTGGAGTATGCGTTCCAGAATTTTCTCTCGCGAACGATTGTAAACTTTTTGTCACAAAGCAACTGGGTTAGTATGTGATAATGAAGGATAAAAACTTTCGTTAGTATGAAACATATATCGGGAAACAAAGTTTTGATGAAACTGCAACTAGCAAAATAGTTAAGAAGGCTCTCCGTAAAATTTCAGTTGTTATTTAATGTTATTTGAAAAATTTGTAGGAGATATTGTTTGATTTATGAACTCATACGTTTACTATTTTTCCAGTTATGAACATTTTATAACGTTCACAGACTTTGTACAATGGCAGGTCAAAGCTTAAATTTACAAGAAACAAAATCCAACTGACTTACAGAAATGAAATAATTCACATTGTCTAACAGTGACACGGGATATGTTAATAGTTGTATAAAAATCACATCAAATTTTTTTTGTAATTTTTAAAATATTTAATTAAAAATAACAAAATGCAGTAATTTAATGATACAAAAATTTCAACGCGGTTTTTTTGTACATGTCTTGACTTAGCCTGTGAAGCTGTACTTTAGTGTGAATTATTTTATTACTGTAGCTCAGTTGGTTTTCGTTTCTTATATAAGATCGTTTTATGCAAATCCGGAATTTGATTTGCCACTGAACAAAAACAATTATATTTAGAACGTTTTCCTTACTGTAAAAATAGTCACAACGTATGTGTGCAAGGCAAACAACGCCTCGTAAGAATATGATAGTTTTTAAAACAATTAATTTTGCCTGAACTCCCCACTTAACCTACAAGGATTGGAACTGTACCAGGTACAATGAAGCTAAAACAAAGTTTGCACAGTATAGGATGTTTACTTTTACACTATAATTGACTTCTTGGAAGCGTTAATACGTGGGCTATCATTCTGTTCACACAGTTACTATTACGTCGATACCAAGAATTATAGGTACATCTCATCTCTGATAACACCCACATGTATGGTGACTGTCTTACCAGAACTTTTTTTTTAGTTTCCGATTTGTCGAAGCCTAATCTTAAGAGTTAGAGTACAGTAGATTTATCTTTATGTTTGAGGCACGGCAACGGCGAAGGCGATAAGTCGAATATAACACGTCAGTCAAACACCTCATCGCCTCTAGGCGCGGAGAACTAAACTAGCTGCAGTGTTTTCATAGAAACCGTTTTCCAGTGGGACTTCAAGTGATGACCCTGTTAACTTATTTGTAGAAAGTTTGTGGTAAAATCCAATGCTGGTTTCTATGACTTAGTTTAGCTATTACGATCGATAAAAAAATTCAAATTTTTTAAAAATAAAAACTATATAGTTTTTGGTTTTATGTATTTCAAATCACAGCCCACAACATTGTTACACACTGTGAATTTTTTTTTTTTGTTTAGTATGTCAGTCGGTTTTAATGGCGTGCATAAAACCGTAAAGTGCAAATTTTGACATTTACGACTCATTACGCAAAAACAAGAAGAGATAAAATAATTTCCTGAGAAGAAGATTTAGTCACAAGTTATGTCTAAAATAAGAAAATAATATCTGGTACAAACATAAAAATAATAAAAGACGTTGAAAACTGAGGTGAACCGCCTCCTTAAGAAGCGGGCGGCATTTTTAATATCATAGGGACACAGTTTAAAGAGTGTCTTCTTTACGTAGATAAAAGCATCGGAAACATTTTTTATAGTTATACAAGGAAAAATAGTTTCCGTACCACTCTACAGTACGTCTCACACGTCCGGTCCTCTTACTCTTAAGGGGCCTCCCTATATAGGCTATGTTTGTGTGTGCGAGGCAGGAGCGGTAAGGTTGGTGTTGGTCAACATATGTAATGCAGTGTCGCCTCTCCGCACAAGCCACTCAGCTGGTGTGTGGTACTATATTATTATCCTTTTTACTATGGAACATTTACGTTTACGGATACGCAAGGAAGAACCTTGAACGTGAATCCACGTGGCCAATCAGAATTACGTATCTGTCCACTACGTTAGTAATTTTACTTGCATACTTACCGTGATGCTTCCGACTGAAGACATAAAGACAAAAAGACCACTTACCTTCCCTCATCGGCGACTTTTCGTGAAATCCACTCACGTCCGTCGGATACCGCTGGTGGTGTATACACACTACATATGTTGTCGTTTTCAGGATGTGGGTCACGGAAA
The DNA here is from genome assembly GCA_003012365.1 of Medauroidea extradentata. NCBI lineage: Eukaryota > Metazoa > Arthropoda > Insecta > Phasmatodea > Phasmatidae > Medauroidea > Medauroidea extradentata. The sequence goes on along the minus strand of PNEQ01028826.1, from coordinate 100,241 downwards.
GACCCAGTTCGGAATCAACACCTCTTCTCACGTGTGCGGTGTGTTTTTGCTTCCGAGGGGATGAGGGTGGGGATGGCTGAGTGTGGCCTGTGTGAATGCCACAAAACTTCCCCATAGTCTTCGCCAGGTCACCGCAGACAAGTACGTACGGTCGAGAGACTACCTTGCACATCCCGTCCCTTAAGGCCTTGTTACGGAGTTTTGCAGTGATTTCGAAATTTTTTTTTATTGCTACCTAATACTCATATCAAAATTTCGCTGCACAGTTTTGACACGTATATGTTATAATTTGTAGCTGAATTTGTTTGTAGAATTATACTGAAGGGTTTTTTATATTTCATTACCCAAAGTACCATGTTTTTCGTCGTGAAAATAGGCAAATATGAAGGAAATTATTGTTTTGCTGGTGAATGGTACATTATTTTAAAAAACGCGTCCACAGTATTGTGCATCGTGTGATTGCACATTGACTCAATTTTTTCAAAACTTTTCGGTTCTTGGCACCAGTCTGAAAAAAAAACTCGGGAACAAGCCCTTAAGAAGCCTGAGCCTGGCGGTAAAGATTCCACTGTAACAATCAACGTTATAAATCGGTAGGAATTGTTCACTACATGCTGGTTGGAACACACACCTAAATACTCCACTCCAGTGCAATAGACTAACGAATATGTTCAAAATAAATTCTTTGAGGGGGAGAGTTAAACAATTTAATGGTATTTTCAGCTTTTGAACCATAACATTTATTCTAATTGTATTATCAAAATTTTCTCTTCGACAAAGCATAGGAAATGTTCTTGGTAAACTGCTCGACATAAATAATAATGGAATATTTCTTTAATGTGTCAAGCAGAATCATTGCACGATATTTCTTGAATGTTAACATATATTTAACTTGTAATGATTCTGCATGATAAATTAATAAAATATTCCATTATTATGTATGTCAAGCAGTTTACCAAGAATATATCCTATGCTTTGTCGAAGAGAAAGTTTTGATAATACAATTTGAATTAATGTTATGGTTCAAAAACTAAAAATACCATTAAAGTGTCTTAACAGTCACCCTGAAATAATCACTGTACTTATTTCTAAAGATAATTTTCTTAGATCTTAAGGTCCGAGAACATACTAAACAAAATATTATCATACCTTTGTTTATTGAACATAGTAAACAATTTGGTAAACATATATGGTTGACAATATGCTGGCTCTGTCGTAGTTTTATAGGGTCTAGGAATCCGTTAAATTTGTGCTAATCTCGACAATTTAAGGATTCGTGTCACAGCTACATTTTAATTACCCGTTTCTCTGACTGTATTACCCTGGTCCAGTGCATTCATGTATAGATATAATAATGGATGCAAACTAATACATATAGATTTTACTACGCAATGAGGTTGAAATATATATTACTTTTATATGAAATTCATTAACTTAAATAATTATAATTACAGTTTTCTTCTGCATTAGTTAAAATGTAATTTTTCACCTCTTGGATAGTGAAAATCATGAAAAGAAATTATGGAATCGATTTCCCATTGAAGTAGTAAAATCGCATTGAGCATTTAGTTGTGAATGATAAACCTAGAGAATGTCACAAACACAATACTGGCCTGCCTTTTTCCGGAAATATCCCATGACCAGCCCATATGAATTTCTGATTAAATACGACAGTCAAGAAACACACTCTCTTGTAAAAACTGTGTGAGTTTGTATCTGTTGCTGCAAAGTTACAGAGCATCTCATTGGGGAGTCGAGCTAAAAATTGCATGCAAATAATATTTAAAATTTATTAGTACATTCACCAGCTGTCAAAAATGTTTGTTTGTAGGGTTGGCAATATAGTGGTCTAGGATGTTGAATTTTGAGTTTACACGATACCTACGTGCTCGCATTAATATTTGCAGTGTCATAGTTATATTAATGCATGGTAGACAAAATAATAGGCTGCCAGAAAAAACGAACACAGGTCTACAACAGCTCATTGTAAGGTGGGGGTCTCACCACGAATTTTTAATTATTTTATTGTTAGCCATTTCAAAATTCTGAGACGAAAGGAGTGTTATTTGCTATTAAAGCGCGAATCGTATTTACCATGGGCATCGCAGTTTAACTTCTAACCTACATTTAGGCTGTAGTCTGTCGAGCAAATTGAGAGTAACAAGTTGTGTGACTGATTGCTGCCTAGCCATAAATAGAAAGTCCAAATGCTATCCTTGTAGTGTAGCATAGGTAAATAGAATTCATGCAATAATCGCAAACTTCACACTTTTCTTTTCAGCATTTAAATAAAAGCAGAAATTAAAATTATTCATCGCGTGGGGTAAGAACCCACCATAAACATAAATAGCTTATACCAAAATTTGCTGGTTATAACTAAATATAAGAAGGTTTCAAAATGTCTGTAACCTGCTGGATAGGAAACTCAGTATTATAAAATATCGCTGCCTATTGAATGCCTTCTACCACAATGATAAATAAATAAGGTCCAGTAGTTTTCGTCACGTACATGCATATATTCAACTCCCCTGTGTGGTTGTTGTAAACCATGTATTCATGAAGTAGCATGTATCATATGAGTGTAACAATCAGAAAATTTCTGTTACTGCGATACCGTATGCATGTGATCAGCAGGTAGAACATCAAGACTTTGAAAGTTAAAAACATAACATCAATGACTCTGAAAAATAATTGCAGGTGTAAACATATGGCATTGAAACAAGTTCCTGTAAGAACCTTTTCTCGAAATCTAATGAGCACTAGTGATAAGTCAGTTTCCTGCAAATAGGACGAGATTCGGTAGATCACGTTTTGGGATCTAGGACAGATGCCGGGATTTCGTTTTGGAGAAGAAATCGTAGGAAAACTGTGAGTTTGGAATTTAGCTAGTGGAGATATGAATTCCCAAATTTCCCCTGCCTCTATCTATGGTCAATACAGTCGAGTATTCGCATCTCCATAGTCGTCTATCGTGCTCCTTCGTGTAGTCATGTAGAGGCGAGTTCCCAGAGCGATTACGTACTTCCTTGGGGGAACCTCGTGACATGGTTATCGAGGTCCTGGGGGTCGGAAGAACAGAATATTTAAGTGTCGTAAATCAACCAGAAGCGGCTGTTAATGGCCCTGTAGGACCATAAAAACAGCGGCGCCCGGGAGCAATGGTGACTGCATGTCGCCTTGGAGTATAGTTCAGCTACGCCCTTGTACCCTTTATCATCTCAGCTCCTCTGCATTCGACATCTCGCTAAAATGTTGCATCTATCTTGTGCGGTACACATAGTGCTTTAACCTTTCAGTCACCATGTCCACAATCTTGCACGTGGTTTTTTTTTTACTGATATTTGTAGATTCCTTCACACTACACTTCTGACCGATGACTGGTTGATGCTTACACATTCTGACACCTAGAATTAGCATGTGCCATACTATTTTACGGCTATAATATGTAGAACTACAGGATGTTGTAATTCGCGGACATAATATCAGTTAGTGAATAAACCTAAGTAGAAAATACTCAAATGTTTAAAGGTGGCATGCCCTTAGTTTACGAGAAATTTCCAAAAATCCTGGAAATTGGGGATGAAGGGTAAGGTTGTTTGTATACACGAACTGCACCACTCAAATAAGTGCTCAAAACTAAGAGGACAATACTCTTTGGTATCACTTCGCCAGGATCTTAGTTTACAAGGTAGATCCGAAAAACCAATGAGAGGGAACATATGATAGGTTGTTTGTACTACCATGTCATTTTTCTTAACAAAGATCCTGACTGGTTGTTAGCAGCCAGTATTTTCATTTCAGTTTTGGCCAATGATTAATGTGGTATAGTCTGTATCAGCAGAATTACATTACCCTTTTCTTCAACTTCGCTAATTTTTTACAGACATATGATGAAACTATTCTCGCAAACTAACGGCTCTAAGACTTTATTCCAAATAGTATTTTTTACTTAATTATTATATCATATTCGCTTCACACTGTCTGTATCCACGAATTACCTTACATCTTACGTGATCATAAATAAAAACGAGGTAGAATGTGTTATCAGTCAATATTTAACTGATTCATAGCCAGAACAACACTCGAAAACATTATCGAAAGTGGTAAGGTGGCCACATGCCAGGTAATCAAGTGGTGAAAAAACGTTTGATATATGTAATATTATTTAAACTCAGCTTAACATGCTGTAGATATATTTGTATAATAATACCATTCAAATAATGCTTACACATGTGTTTACCTGTTTCAGGTCCTATAATAATCGTCAGAGCATATATTCTCGCAGCAGAAAATGTTGCCAAAATGTATGTTAAAAAATACTCGAAATGTTTAATACTGTGCCACGAAATGATAGGGTCATACTACATCTCATAGGGGCGAACTATTGGCCGAAAAACTACACACCAGTTCAGTGACTAGGGGCTAGAGTGAGGTGCGATGTGGGTACAATGTCAACCTTACTGCTCTTGCACGTCCAGGACTCGAACATGCAAAATATTTCTGCCTAGGCAGTCCCATTAAAAACTGCCTGAAAGTAAAAAAATTAATGAGTCTATATTTTTTTATGAAATAGTGTTTATCTTCCGAATGTGGCTAGTGACTACATTAATACTCCTACGTAATTGCATTAACGTGCACAATTTTCCCTTAATGGTACGAATAAATCAAATTTTGCTTGTTGAAACAGCCTACACACGTCGAAAACTAACAGATTTTCAGGAAATATAGACAGTTACTCTTAAATAAGACATTATAAAGTTACAAAATCCCTTATTTTGGTATTTAGAACTGATGGTATTAAATGCCGTTACCATGAGTTTCGGCAAATTTATAAAATACAAAAAATTATTTTTATCCATTCATTTCAGTGTAAGTTATTACATTAGTAAATCGGTTGATTTGCTTTGGGTTTATACTGCTGTGTAATTCAAATTTTGACTTTGAAAGCCATCATGGGAATAACTTGCAGGCAAAAAATATTTCATGGGAGGATTATGTAGTAACTAGTAACTTCTTAAGAACTAGCTCTCTTTAGTACAAATTTTGAATTAGGCATTTTTCCCACTTGAACATGAGTACATACAAAGTTGTGAGTTGCTAATAAATCATGTCAAACTCGGTAAGAAATTTAACTGAGTATAGCGAACTTGGTACACCATTGGATGAGAGCATAGCCGTCTTTAGTAGAAGGCAGTGGCCTTAGATCTGGCAACACTGTCAAGAAGGGTCATTTTAACACTTCTAGTAGCTCTCCAAAGACAATGGTTGCACCTGATTCGTTATTCTGCCCTGCATACCGGCGAATCAGGGGAAGTCATTGCCGTTAGCGAAACAAAAGAAGTGTTACAATGACCCTTCCTGACAGGGTTGCCAGATGTAAGGCCGCGGCCTTCTACTAAAGACGGCCATGGTGAGAGTCAACCAATAATGAACGTTGTCCAGTACGTAGGGCGTGTCTTTTATTATCTAGGAAAATATGGTTCTAGCAAGAGAAACGACAGGCACTAGAGAAGCTGGTGTGTTTAAATTTATATATACAGAGTGTCCAGAAACTAACGTATGATAAGTTCACCGTGCGAATCATGGGCTAATTTGGAGACAATGATGTTAAATATATGTGAATTATTTCACTTACGTAAGTCAATTGGCTTTAACTGTTTGTATGGCAGCGTAATATGTAAATTTTGACTTTGACGCATTGTTATGAGTAAACTATGCAAGAATTAACTTTTGTAATAGAAATTTATACCCGCTAGTACCATCTTGCAAATCTAACATTATTTGATAAAAATATAAAATTATGATTTTATCGCTACAAATTTAAAAGTAACGGAGCTATGTGGCTGTCCCTGAAGAGTTCATGATGTACCTCATCGCTACAACGAGTCAAGCCCTCTTAGGGCGTGGTACATAATTCAACGCTAAAAGCATTAAACTATAACTGTAGGTTTCTTGAAGTCAGTCTCCGAAAGTTAAACAATAGCAATCCTAGTCAATAATTTTAGCCAACGTTTTAAACAAAATTGTTTCCGGTGTTACTAACTTCTGAGGCACAATCTCTGACGCCGGAACCTCGTGCATTTAACTGCGGCGCAAGAGATCACGCGTAACGATTTAGTAATTTTGAATAAATATTTACTCATAAAGTTGGCAAATACCATTATCTAGTTGGGGGCCGCGGTGGCCGAATGGTCAGACCATTCGCCTCCCACCGAGACGATCCGGGTTCGATTCCCGGCGGGGTCGGTCCCTGGATTTTCGCATGTGGGACGATGCCGCTGTTCGGCGGGTTTTCTAGGGGATCTACCGTATCCCCCGCCCTTTCATTCCGCCGCTGCTCCATAATCGCCTCATGTCACCCCTCACCAGCGCTAAAGATCACGATATTAAGCTCTGACCAAAACCTCTTCACTCACTCACTCACTCACTCACTCACTCACTCACTCACCATTGTCTAGGATTGTTATTGAGTATTTTATCTATAGTGGCTTCCAAAAAAAAGCGTAGAAATCAATTTATGTTTTCAGCGTTTATTTATCTACATCGCACTCTTAAGTAGCCGACCCGTTTTTAGTATGGGAGTTTAGGCGACGACATTACAATTTTATTGGTGGAAGGTCTGTAGTAAAGTTCAGTAGCAGTTTCTGAGATTTATATATATCCAGTTAGTACATTTCGAAGAATGGCTGTCTAAAAAGACTGTTTTTAGCTACGTCGGAGCACTTTGAAACAGCGATTAAAAAGTGTTTTAACAATGACATTTCATCCTTACCCGAAGTCCGTTTTCTTTTCGGACGTTGCCACAATACACACATGTGGAAATTATTCGTAAATAAACGTTTACAAACACACAGAAAAATTTTGGAAGTTCGTGGTATGTGGCTTCCAAAATAAACTACGATGATTTAGTTTTAATTACTGTAGTATTAAATTCGTTCCACAACAGTTCTGACATTTGTCAATAGTTAAGAAAACACAGGCTGTTTAAAATATAAAGTACTTTTTAAGGGGACATTATTTTATTTAAGCGACTATTCCGCAGCATGGACAGCTGTATTTGCTTCAACTGTTTGAGCAGATCTTCATGCTGCCGGGTTGCAGTAGATAATGTCAGTCAGTCATAGTGCTATCTCTGGTTGGAGAGAGACATAATCTTTGTTTACACCACACTACACGCATACACACATACACACAAACACGGTTTCCTGGAAGTGTCAGAGCACGCACCGAGTCACATCTTAACTACTTCCGGAGCTATGCAACAGTGAATTGAATATACTGTCGCGAATTCTGTCCTTTCATGTCTTTAAATAGTCATATCTTCTGTAACATGTTCTACATGAATAAACTCTAAATTTTTCTGAGTGCACTTACTTTTTGTCTAGTAAATGTTTTATGGGGTGTAATCAGACATTTTTGTGCTAAAATGCATTTGGAATGTCTATTCCGCCTCACTGTGAATTTTTTTCGGTTAGGTATGTCAGTTGGTTTTAGTGGCGTACATAAAAACGTAAAGTGTAAATTTTGACGTTTACGACTCATTACGCAAAAACTATGAGAGCTACAAAAATTTCCTAAGGGGAAGATTTAGTCACAATTTATGTTTAAAATAAGAAAAGAAATATCTGGTACAAATAAAGAAAAAAAACATTGGAACTGAGGTGAACTGTGTCTGTAACTCTCTGTTTGCGTATGAACTACTTTTAATACTGTCAGGTGAAATCCTCTAAGAAATTATGCCTTGTGATTTTATGGCGCGTGAATGTGCAAAATAAACTGTTATAGTAATTTCTGTACTGAAAATAAACTATTTCTGTTGAAAAACGAACCGCCAGTGGTGACAGATTTCAACGTTCTACAAGCCCTGAGTGCCACTTAGTATAGTTGAATATTTAACTCTTTGCTCTGGCTCTCTACAGGAGCAGATTCTGAGATATTAGTTTCGTTTCCTTCCGACTTAAATATTTTACTTCCCGTATTTTCGTTTCTTCTCGAAAGTTGGTATTACAATGCTCTCGAGCGTACGTTTGACGTCACTACCATCGTTACATGTTTGTTAATAACGGAACGAGTAGCAGTTAGACTTTCAAAACTGTGTTTCATTCGAAAAAATTGTGTGGCGTGTTGTAATTTGTAGTTGCGGGCGATGATCGTACGTTTTATCTCAGAGTTGTGAGAAGAAATTCTTATGTGACTAAAAGACTCATTTTATTTTTTTAAGTGTGACGTTTTTAATTATTCTCGCGATATTTTGACAAAAACAAATCAGTATTTTACAGTATCACTACATTAATGGGATTCAAAACAACAGGCTGCGTGTAGCATTGAATGTAAATGTACGAGTGTTTACTTTTATCAACTGCTAAATATTACAGCACTTTAAATGTTATTAAAACATTAATTATAACCAGAAGTTTAAATATGGTTATTGGTAGGCGTTTGTCCAATTACATATACTGTAAAACGGGGTAACTTGAATGAAACATGTGGGGTAACTTGGAACATTTCAAAAATTTTTCCTACATGTGGCAGCCCTGAGTTAAAAAAAAATTACGCAGAAAATAATTTACAATCAGTGAACGTTTGCATGAAAATACATTAAAATTTACTTCCACCTCACGCACGTGGAAAATAAAAATTATTGAAAAAGTGTTCCAAGCTACCCCGTGTGTTTCAAGTTATCCCGTTTTACGGTACATTGGTTTTTAATACAATTGCCTAGTACTAAGAAATTGTACACTGCAACGAAACGTATGCATATGTTTGACTTACTATTTAGTGATTGTTGCAGGAAACTCAAAATGTTTCGTAAAAGTTTAAGGCTCTACTAACCTATATTTTACTGAAGAACTAATATGCGAGCGTGGTTGCATTTAACTTAAGTTTCTTAAGTTTATAAAGGCCCTACTAAAGTTAACGTATCTTAGAAGAATACAACGCTTTTGTTCTTATATCCCACAGACGTTCTGTTTTTGTATATAGAAAATATTATAGAAAATTTCCAGCACTTGAGTGGTCAAAAAAAGTAAATAAATAAATACACTTTACTGATTTATTACAATCAGCGATATTTATTTCACAAATATTGCCTTTGATAATAAATAACATATAAAGATATACGATTTTGAACTTTTAGGCATAAACTTTTTACGCCACAGCCATTCCTTATTTACATATAGTCCTGTTTTTGTACGACTGAATATGACTGTTAACTTGTTTAGTAAAAAATATGCAGAAAAATGAGATTTTAAACAAACCACTTAGCTGTATATTAAAAATAAATGAGAGCAAACTGTTTTCTGCGAAAAATAGTGACTTGTAATGGGTTAGAGTAGCTTTGAAAATACAGTCCTTCGGTTACAAGTACATTGCAATACAAAACTTGCTAAAATAATCGGCTAAACAACAGCTACCTGTGATTTTGGTAGACTACAAACCTTTCCAACGTTTTTTTTTCTTTTTATTTTTTTTTAAGAAAATTCTTGTAACTTTATAAACAAAATAATTTTATAAGGAAAATGATTGCACATTTCAAAAAGTTTGTGAAATTACAACAAAATGCTGTCATGATTTTACAAAGAAAATCTTTCTACTTTTTCAAGGATTTGTAAATTTACCAAGAAAATAGCATATACTTAAGATACAAAATGTTTTAATTAATGAACATAAATTGAGTAAAAGTTTTAAACTAATAGGTACTAAACGAAGATCATTACAGCACGTATGCATGAATGTTTTGTAACATTTATTTATCGTTAAAAAATCTTAATAATACATATAATTCTACAGCTACTTTACAAAAACGTCTCTAAGTCAACAAGCAAAAAGCTTTACAGGAGAAACCTTTGTTTTCGTGTTAACATACAAAGGAACATTTTTTTTACACTATAAGTCGGTGCTACGTACTAAGCGTATTAACATAAAATTACGTTCATAACTAACTAATTTTACTCCAAAATCCAAAGGAATATCTTTATTATCCTGATTATTTTTATTGCTGCTTAGCATTTTATACGTGTTCAGAAACTACAACATATGCGTAATATGTACGAAATCAACGTGTACGTAATTGAACACATTCTTGCTGATAACTACGCTCAGCTATCTACATTCCCGCACTTCAGTCTCTTTTTATCATACGTGTGTCCTAGAAAAATTGTGATAGTGGAAAATGTGATAGGGAATTGAATTTCTTATAGTTGTTTGTAATCGTTATCATCGGCAACATCTACAAAGCTGAGATATGTTGACACTCTTTTTCATTTGTTTTCCAATGTCACTTAGGGAATGTGCTTATCTATTTGGGAGCCATTAAGCTTAAGTGAGAAATGAATTATCAGAGACATTTCTTCTTAACTCATTCGATCACAAATTAATGTGTTAGCTCAACTGTTGCTGTGGCAAAATGTTTTGGAACGTACTGTACTTGAAAGTAGTTGGTTTTCTTGCAGCTGGTAACTGAACTGCGGGGTTCAGTGGTATAAAGTACCAACTATTCACAAACTAGACATGCTTACATATCTATGACTCGTGTCAATATCTGTGAAGGTCCTGGATGCTTATAGGCTACGTAGAGTGCTGGCCAAAAGTTTCCTTCACCTGCAACACACCCACGGTCGTAGACAAGGTGATCTAACGGGTTATTTGATCAAATTTTAAAGATATGTATTTTAAACAAAACGTTTTATTTCAACTGTTTTATTAAATATTGTCATTAATAGGGATTTTCAGCAATTTCATTGGCTGTAGATTAATTATAACTTAAATCATTAACATAACAGTTAATGTACATAACGTTTAGCAAGGTTGCTCAATGTAAAGTTTTTCTTAAACGGTCTCCCGTTTAATTCTTTTAATCTGAAATAGTGCCCTTTATAAATGTTTTATTGCGAATCGGTTTTTAAGTCCGTAGTAGGTTGCAGAAAGGTTTTAAAAATTAATATTAACGTCGTAGTAGTCATTCAGAACATATAGTTGTTAGTGAACCAATTCATACTACATACCACCATAAATAAACATTTAGAACTATATATAATAAATATAATACTGTTTCATTCCTACATTACTGATAGAAGAGAAAAAAAAAAAACATTAAAAGTTGTAACTTCAAGGTAACTCAAATCGCACAGCGAAACCACACGAAACACTGCGTGAATGCTAAACATACCAGGAACTTATCCGACCTGAGATAATTCCACAATTTATTACCAGTAATTAAAATGCTATAAGCATTGCATCAGTTTAAGGACTGTGTGAAAATAAATATCTTTCGCCCGCGTGGCTACAAAAACGCTAGTTACGTATTCAGACAGGAAATTAGTGAAAAGTAAACAAATGTACGAACTGATACGGGGAATGTAGCGTCGTAATGCGAAATTAATTGTAAGCGACTTTTGCGTAGTGGAAGTCGTTAAACATAATGACTTTCAGTTTTCTTTTACTACCATTTTTATTTTGTCACAGGTACAGTGGACCTTTTTTATATTTTCACGTTAAATTTTGAATAAAATAAATAATAGATTCATCTTTTGAGGTAGCTCATCAGCTGTCATCAAGGTTTTAATTAGTTTTGTTGCAAATTTGGGTTTCGAGTAATTTTCATACGCTTGGCAATGTAAAAAGAAATACTTAAAATACGCTTCACGTAATGCTCAATTTAGCATGCATTATTACTTTAATTAACTTAACTTGCGCGATTGTAGAAAGTACATAAATTTTTAATCAGACATTTCGCACACTACATACAAAATATCAGGAGTGTCCCTATATTAGAAATACCACATAGTGCACAAAATATATCTTCCCTGAAGTCAAACTAATATAAAATGCTATTATTAATGTAATTATTATGCTGACCAACATGTTATCTTATATGCCCTATCATAGTAAAGTATACACAAATACGCTGAAAAAATGTTATTTAATAATTACGATTACTACAATATGGCTGCGAACACATCATCTTATGGCCTAGGTGATTCTCAGTCAAATGATAATCAGAATTTACAGTCAAAAATAAAATCTGAACTACTAATTACCACATATTCCATTGGGGTTATTTTGTAAGTTAGATCTATTAATTCTGTATATCCGCTTAGAAAACAAGAATTCCTACGTAAGTAGTGTAACTAAAATGTAATAAATTTTAGTGATTTTTAAAACGAAGTGCGGAAAGAAAGTGTATGTATAGATACAGTCTGCCATACGTACATCACCCAACCGTATACGTTGCAATAAATTACAGCGTTTTCAAGGGCATGCTTTGTGCCAACATACCCTTGAAAACGCTGTAGTTTATTAAAAAAATTTATGATTGACTGATAGGCCTACATGTTTGACACAGCGTAGCTGCCTGCAGACCAATAACAGTCATCAAATAGTACAATAGTGGGATTCTTATTGGCTCAGTCAAATAGGGAAACAGATCCACGTACAAATGAAAGCCAGTAATCTTCTGATAAGCTGTATTGCGTTGAAACCCAGCAAACAGTCCAGTTTTCCCTCGATAAACCCTCATCTCTTACTATTACCTGTCCAGGAGTTCTACTGGCAAGTCGCAGATGCATGGTGTCGCAATAACCTAACTCTGATTGGTGCATTCAAATGAGAGACGTGTCCGAACAAAGACACGCTGCTAATAACCATGAAGCAAAGCTGCCGATGTGCATGTAAGGCACTGAAACAATTAGACGCACAATTAATTTCATCAAATAAAATAGTCTTTATTCGATGTGTTTCCAGAGGTAACTCCAGGCAAATGATAGGGTGGTTAGTAACACAGGCCACGGCCGATTCCCCTCCCAGTTTCTGTCCTCGTGTAAAGTTGCGTGTAAATGTATATTGGCCTAGCTATCTACAAGACGTTAATACCACTTGAATATTAAAAATAACAACTGTATATAACATAGTTTCCAAGTGTGCATCTTTGAGTGATTTTGGAAGTACGGGTGTATCAGCAAATGAAGTGTTTCGTTGCATGAACGTTAAGGCCATGATCTTTCATTTAATTTAAGCAATTGCAAATAACAGGAATATATTTTAACTAAATGCTTTGAAAAAAATTGTGACTGTGTACACTAATACGATACATCATTTTGCCAGAGAGTTTATTTAAAATTATCTACTGTTTGCTAGCAAAAAACTATTTTGCTTCATTTTGGCTTATTTTGACAACAAAATATATGCTATTTCAGGAGCACAAATCTAAAAATCCGTTCGGTGTATTAAAACAGAAAAAAAATAGATACAAACGATGATACGTAAGTGTTAAAACTGCCAGAATGAATTTTTGATACAAGTATTAATTTGCGTTTAAAAAAATGTTTTCGAAACCACTGCTAAACTAAAGAGCGAGGCTTTAATGCAAGTGAATGTCGCAGAGTTGCAGGAAACCAAAATGTACAAAAATATTAAGCTCAAGAAAAATTAGAAAAAAAAAACGAATAAAACCAACCAAGGAAGCAAAATATTGCTGTAGACAACAAACATATAAGTAATTCCGAAATATGTTTACCGCAGGTATAGGGTAAACGTACCATACTTACTGTAACCAAGGCTTCGAACTTTGGTAGCAGAAATTTGTTAAAGATTTTATTTGTGATTTTATATTGCATGTGATACATTGGTCACATATTGCTAAAAACTACACGTGTCTGGTCTATGTTAAACTTGTGAACTCGGTGCAGAGAGCCGTCCCTATTATGTGAAGCCCGGAATATGGTTTATATCACGATATTAAGGTACGTCTTGTTGTACGTTGAGTTTACCCTATAAATTGAATACAAAAAAGGAAGAGCGAAATGACAACGGACAGTGACCAAACAAGCTGCGTGAAATTGGCGACAATGATGGACACAGACAAATGGGTGGGTTAGTTTCCAAGTGGTGTAAGTCCAAAATGCAAATATTTCAGGAGAGAGAATTTAAAGTTTGTATCTGTATTAAACTTCAGGGATTATGTTATTTAATACGTAATGCAATGGAAAAATGTAGTGGACTGAGACGTACGCCATTTGGTAAGTATGTAGACCTCACTGCAGGCAATTCTGTAGTAGTGTAAGTCCAATTTTCGATTTTTTGTGACTTAACACCGCTTGGAAACTAACCCACCCATAACGAGGACAGCGATAACGAAGACAGCGACAGAAATTGTTTGTAGGCAAAGACAATACAACAAATACACCGCAGGTAATTATATTAGGGTTTTTGGTTTCCGTGATATTCTATAATGACTATGTACCTAATTCGGAATCACTTGTACGTTTGCTGAATATTATTTTTTCTCCATTTTTGTTTTATTATTCTGTCATACTTCAGTCCTTTTATATAACCGTGAGGGGATTTCTGCAACTCAGTAATGTTCGTCGACAATGACGTATATCAAACTAAACACTTTAGTTTGTTAGTATTTTTGAACGATTCTTGCAATGTAGGCACGCTACAAACTAAATAAGTATTCTGGACGTACGCCACTACAGCAAATGGTGTGTCACAGAAAATCAGAGAACACACACAAAAAACTGTAGAACTGAACACATAAAAGAACTTTGCTTGCTGCTGTTAAACATAGGTTTAAAAAATACAATTCCATAAGAAATTAGTAGGTTACAAGAATAATGAGCACAAACGAGCACGCAAGCTTAAATAAATATTTAAAAAATCAATAACTCAGATTATTCCACAAAAGGAATTTCTTCAGTAAGTTAGGAATAAAATAATTACAACAGACTAAACAAAACAAACAGCAAAAATACTGGATGGAGACGTCACAGCAAAACTCACAGACTCCTTCTGGAAAGCGAACTAATACAACTAACACAGTAACTTTGCCAGTTTGATTGTATCTATTCTCTGTATTTCTGTAACGCAACATTTGCTGTAATGGCGTATGTCCAAAATACATATTTAATTTGTAACTTAAGCTTGTTATCTTCCAGTGTTGTTATCTGTGTAAAATGTATAATAAATGATCAAGAGAGCATGGAAGAATGCGTGTTGGGCTGGAGGCAAGGGTATTATAAGTGTTCGTTGAACCGAGAGGAGATAACAAGGTGGATATCTGCTCGCTCGCCCATCTTACCTGCTCCAGAGACAAGGGCGCTGGAGTCTGGCTCTCTCCAGTGTCACTTCCCAGAGACGTGACGTCACCTGACGTCAGCATTCTTCCCCGCCGCATCCTTCCGCTGGATTAGGCGCCCATCGTTTGTACCGTTTCTTGACGTCCCTTGAAAAAAAAACACATCGCCTCTTTTCAGACGTTGGATCTTTCTTTCACCCCTTGTGCGTGGGGTATGCTTAGTGCCGCAAAATACAGTCGCCTTAACTGTAAAACCTCGTAACTCCATTTCGCATGCATTCAGAAATCAGTAGCAAGAAATGTTAATTTACTCTCACAGTGAGGAAAATACATAATGTTGTATAACATTATTATTAATCAAATTCTTACATTTATTTCTTAACAGTATTTCACTCGATACACCTTTATTAGAATGTTTTAAAAGGACTCAAATGTTCAATTTTCAAAAAGTGGAATTACGAGGTTTTACAATTAAGGTAACGATATGTTGCAGATAATTTTTCCACCATCTTGTTTCAGTGTTATAAGTGTACACCTACAGCTCTACTTCGTGGTCAATAATTGCATATCTTACACTCTCGTTGTGTTGATGTTCTGCCCGCAAATAACAGACGTATTGTGTCGAAGTAATCTTATTCTGTAAAATAAGTGACGCTTCTACACAAAGATACTCTGCCAATAACAACGAAGCAGAGCTGCAAAAATGCAAGTAAAATATTGAAGCAAAATGAAGCAAAAATATTTTCGTGATAACTACCGGCCCAATCGTATTAGTAATTCATATTGAAGAAGTTTGGCTCCAAAACCTCCTTAAACTAATAAACTTTCTATACCTTCCCGTGCGAAAACTTATTCCATGCGAACAGTACTTTTTGTATACCTGTTACATTTATAGAGCCCTAATATTTACAGATTTTCAGCGTGTTGCACGGTAAACTGTAGTGTGTTTAAAAGTACACATTTTAAAAATTTAATTGAAATTACATATGTGTGTTTTCTGTTTTGTTGCTTGAATTTTATATTTCAATCTCAAAAAAATGTTTTAAAGGGCAAGTTGGTTACCTTTTTTGTGTATTGAAAGTTTGTTTTATCGCCCTCTGAAATGCCACCTATTATTTTTATTTCTATTTGGTTTCCAAAAGCGCAGTGTGTTTGTGAATAAGTGATTTTTCGTCTGTTTTCTACAGCGCCAGTGGTAGTAGTTAGTTTTCTGGCGTGTTAAAAATAATACAGAGTTTATGTGAGTTTTTACTTCAGTAACGTAGAGTTTGTGGGTTTTACTATTCCCTGCATTTAAAGTTCATAGAATGAAACCTGAAAACGTGACAAGTTTTGGTAACCTAGTATTAATAGTGAATTTATATTGTAAGTATTGCCACAATTGTTCAGAAGTCTAACAAGGTCAGAGGTTATACCTACCTCCTTTAGATTTTCGAAATAGTTTGAATTCAGATACACAACGTTATTCAATTGAAGAAGTCAACTAGACTTCCATTTTTTATGTGATTTCCATTTTTACGTTAGCTTGACAAGAAACCTACCATATTTTCAGCTTAAGTTTTGCGCGTTCAGTATACGCACTCACTGAAAGAAATATTTTGTAGGAAGTATTTCCTGCAAAATTATTTTGTAGTTAACACCAAAATTATTTTTCTGCGACCACAATAATATGAAGATGACAACACAATGTTTCTGTAGTGACCAGAAAATAAATTTTGCGAGGTGAATACCCAAAAAATTTTTTGTAACTTCCAACGAAAATATTTTTTTTCGTGTAATATATGACGACTTGGGAATCATATTTTATGTTGACGTTTGCAATTCTGAGACAGTCATGTCTGAATTTGAAAAATATTGGTCCTTATACTTAACGAACGGCACTAGAAGTTACCAATCTCCGTACATATTTTAGTTGAATTTTGTTATGATTGAAGTAACTCTAAATTAAGTCAGGGAAGAACAAATTGAATTAATTTTGCAAATTATGATGTTAAGATATTTAACTTCGTGTTATTATTTATGAAGTCGTTTGCAATGTAATGTATGTTAAATAAATGTAATGCGCTTAGCAGTTATTCAAGAGTCTTCAAGAAAAAATATTTTAACTGGAAAACGTAAAGATTCATTTTGCTCACGTATTAAATCACCTGTTTTTTTGCCACATTATAAAAATTTCATAACGTTCATTCCTTACAGAAGTTTCAGCAGCATATTTAAAAATAAATTTAAATGCCTTGTGAATGTGTAGTTCTTATGAAAGTGACTTTAATTAATGTATTTTTTATATAACGGTGTAGTTTCCCCGTGTCATCGTATTTATGTTGAGGCTGTCAAGAATTTACTGATTTCGCTATGTTTGTGGTATACTAAAGTTATGAATTTCGACAACACATCATTCAGCCTTGACCTCTTGTTTATTTTGTGTACGTCAACCTGACAACACAAAGCAGAGAAATTTATCTTTCCTTTTTTTAATTTTCTTGGCTGAGTAGACTCAGCTTGTCTTTGTTCAGCCAGTGAAATACTTTCTTTGAAGTGGTAATTGCACTCACAGTGCTGAACGCGTGTCGTCCCAGTGTAAGGATTGTTGTTAAGGCGACCGTCTATTTAACGCTTCAAATGCGGTGCAGTGTGATCATAAACAGGTTTTTTATACGAAGCAGGTCCACGTGTCCCCATTGTGCCAACGTACGAAAAGAAAACACACTTCAGACAAGGTCTAAACCTCATCATTAAGACACTATGCTCATTAAAAACACTGTTTATAAGCCCTCGAACATGGATAAAAACGGCCTCTTCAGTCTGACGTACTTAACCGGATGTATGACTAAATTGGCGCAGTGTTTTCGTAGAGCGTCTTTTTCAACAGATCATCAAGCGATGACCCTGTTATTTTATTTGTGAAAAATACGTTGTGAATTCCAGTGCAGGTTTCTATGATTTTGTTTTACGATTACTTTTGATATTTTCTCAGCTACAGCAACGTGAAAAATCGTCATTTTCAGCACTTTTGAGGAGCTTGGGAATCACGTTATTAAACAACGAACGGTATTTTTAAAATGATAGGGACACTGTTTGAAGTGTGGCTTCTTTTCGTAGATAAACGAGTTTGAAAAATTTTTAATAGTAATACAAGAAAAAGAATTTCTGTAGCACGCTATAGCACGGCTCACACGCCGAGTCAGCTAACTCCTAAGGGGCGTTAGTACTTGTCATATTTGAACTCTTGAATTCAAGATTGTAAAGTCCGTACAACGAGATTTATTAAATTTCCCTGCCTGAAATTGCTCATATATTACCTTCTAAAGCGTTACACAGAAAAAAAGAGTATGGTTGTAGTTACTATATACTTCTGTCAAAATAGGGACTACAAAACGTTTTGTTTGTTGGTACTATGTGAACAGTTCTTTCAACCGTCTGTTTTACTGTGCAATGGGAGAGCATGACTGGATTTATTTGCTTGGACATACTCCATTGCGAAATAAATGACTGTCACAAGAAAACTAAAAGTAAAAATAATACAAGAAAACATAAATAAGCAGAGTATGCTTTAGTCATCAGGATACATACACAATGGAATTTCATGTTGTGTATGTATCCTGATGACTAAAGCATACTCTGCTTATTTATGTTTTTTTGTCTTATTTTTACTTTTAGTTTTCTTGTGTCAGTCATTTATTTCGCAATGGAGTATGTCCAAACAAATAAATCCAGTCAATCGGATTTATAGAAGTTACCATCTGGTTTGTAAAAGCAACAAGGCTCTTTGTTTCTTCTACAAAACAGATTGTTGTAGGAACTGTCCGGAGTAGTACCAACAGCCAAACTGTTTTGTTGTCCCTATTTTAACACAAGTATGGTACCTACAACTGTACACTTTTTTCAGTGTACCGAATTGTCACATCTTTACTATCTTTTTTAAAGTTTACTACTAACCGATTGGAGAAACATGTTATTTTTTTTTACTACGGATGGCCACAAGTGTAGTATAAACAATAGTAGTCAAGCTATGCCAACTGTATACAATATAGGAAACTATTCCCTTTAACTTGTCGGAGCATAAGACGTTATAGAAAATTTTAAGCCAAATGAAATGCAGAAGTTCCATTATTCATGGTGGGTGCTAACCCATCTTAAGGGGCCTCCTTAGATAGGCTGCGTATGTGTGTGAGGCAGGACGGTAAGGTTGCCGCTTAACGACGTATGTAATGTATTATCGCCTCTCCGTGCAAGCCACTCAGCTGGCGTGCAGTGTTTTAATATTATCTTTTTTCCTATGGGACTTTAAGCTGTGACTACATTATGTTATTGATGGGAGGCATAGTTCAATATCTAACGCTTATTTGTATAATTTTGTTTTTAGATTCTGGTTCTTAGTTACCCAGATCCGGCAGTCTGGGGAAAAAAACATTTTGGGTAATTTTGAGAGGCCGGAAAATGTTGTTAATGAACGTGTTGAAATGTTTAAAATTGTATCAACATAACTGGATTCGGTTTCTTGGCCGTACTCCATTGCAAACTGAATGATTGTCAAAGAAAGCTAAACAAAACCCTGTGTGTCTACCTGATGACGGGAACAGATTCCAGTTCCCGAAACGTCGTAACACTTTCTGTCTGGAAAACTACTGTGTATTGTTTCGTCTCATCGTTGTGTCGTTTGTCTTCTCTGTAAATGTCTGATATGTGTTACGTTTTGTCTCGTCTCTCTGTTGTGTTTTTTTTGTTATTTTTCTGTTCGTGTCTGATATATACTGTGTTTTTTGTTTCGTCTCATCATTGTGTCGCATGTTATTTGGTTTTTTTTATTTTATTTGTTATTATTTTCATTTATTATCTGTTTGTTCCTTGTTTTTATTTGGCCCGATTCCATTTTGGAATTTCATGTTGTGTACGTATCTTGCTGAATAAACCATACTCTGCTTATTTTATGGTTTTCTTATATTTGTTTAGTTTTCTTTAACAGTCATTCCATTTGCAATGGAGTATGTCCAAGAAACTGAATCCAGTCATGCACTCCCATTGCACAGTTCTCATATGTAGCAACATAGCTTGAAGTGTGTGTTCTTTTCGTAGATGCACAAATATAATGCGGGTTAAATAGTTTCGTAAGAAAAGAATAGTCATTACTTGCTGCAACGCATTTAAAGCGCAGCTAGATAAGCCCCTTAAATTAGAGCAGAGGCAGAGAGGCCAGTGTAATTCAGGGTTATATCAGCCCAAGTAGTGGAGAACGCTCTTGGGACTACTCGGCAGTGGAATACGATTGAAGCAACCCCGTCATCCTCCCTACTGCACTCCGGCTGCTCAGACCTACCCTCCACATAAAAGAGGGTTGAAGAAGGCTGGCATAGGGCTGCCGGGGAAATTGGAGGCCAGCAGGATAACGTGAGCTGGGTGAATTTTTTAACGCGTGGTACGTAGGAAGGAGTGGAGAAGTATATTGGACGAGCCCTTGACGCCTGACGAAGATGAGGCAGGGTTGTTAGGACGTTCCTTGACCTGTCGGGGTCTCTGGACGACGCTGTGGCACAGCATAGGGTGATCTACAGAAGCGAGATAACCATTGTGATGATTTGCTGGACAAAGCTCTAGACACGGGGCTTTAGTCATATTGGTAGGTAGAGCAACAATTTTGGGGCAATACTATTTCTGCCATTTGGTTCCAATGTCTTCTGAGTAGAGACCTGAAAAATTCGCGTTTTTCTTTCAAGCACAAGCTAGAATTCCGGCAACTATAAGTTCGTGCTGCTTCCACAGTTAGTCGTTGATTTATTTGACAACTCGTGTAAGTCGTTGAGTTAATAACAATTTAACCAATTACTGGCCCATATCACTGTGTCAGCGAGCAGCTAATGAACAGAAACTATGTACTTGAGTGAGCATATATTCTTGCAGGCTAGCCAACGTGTCGTGCCATGTTTGTCGCGAAAATAATTTTGACCCAGTTTGTTTCTGTGCCTGACGTGCACATCTGCAATTCTGCTTCATGGTAAATGGCAGCGTGTCTATATGAAGAGCCGTATCTCATCTAACTGAGCCAATTTGCGACACCACACGTCTGTGATTTGCCGGTAGAATACCAAGGATCGTGAGAGTTAAAATATCCAATCACTGACCACGAAGCAGAACTGCAGGTGTGTACGTAAGGCACCGGAACTAAGTGAGGTAGAATTCTATATGTGAAAACAATGGTCCCTACTTATGTGTACTTCTGCAGCGCTGCTTCACTGCCAGTGATTGGATGTGTTAACTCTTTCATATCTTGGAGTTCTTCTGGCCAATAAGTATCATTGGAATTTATTGGTTTGTGGACGTACGCCATTGCTAGAGACACTGGAAAATCGCGAAAATGTTTGTAATAGTCTCCAATAAACTGTATTACATTAACCGTGACACGTGTGAACAGTTTTGGGACAAATCACACACGCTGTGTGTTCAAGCTGTGCAGTTCTAACTGGGCCTGCTGTAGAGAGAAAATGCTACAAATAAACTATAGCCAATGTTGATACGAAACGTTCAGTGTTATATATAGTATGTTGGAGCCTGGCAAACAGTCAGCTATTCCCGCGATTTTCCAGTGTCTCTAGGCACTGCTAATGTTTTTGCTGATCAAACCTGTGTTGGATGACAAATAACGAAAAACGAACAAGAAAAATATATATAAAAACGCACACAAAAATAGAATATAAGCAATCCCAGAGGATTTGTCAGTATATATATATATATATATATATATATATATATATATATATATATATATATATATATAAACCGACAAATCCTCTGGGATTGCTTATATTATATAATTGTGTGCAATTTTTATACATTTTTTTCTTGTTCGTTTTTCGTTATTTGTCATCCAACACAGGTTTGATCAGCAAAAACATTAGCAACGGCGTACGTCCACAAACCAATAATTTATAATTGTAAACTCCCATTGCAACAAACATGTTAAAATCTCAAGTGTGATTGGTCTCAAAATAGACCTTTCCTGATTGATGGAGTCAAATAAGGGACGTGACAAAACAAAGACACGCTGCCCGTAACCATGATGCCGAGGTGAACAACGTAATATTCCAAACATTTCCCAAAAAAAAAAAATCGTGGTTCTATTGGTAGTTGTACGTTATTTTGCTCCAAGGTGCCAACCAGTTAGGTCACAATTATCAGAATACCACAGAAACCATGATAAACCCCAGAGATAAGTAGATAAGTAGAGATGGTGAAATTTCGCTAATTCAATGACCTGCATGCTAGAATTAAATATCCTATGCATTATCAAGCCATATCTATTCGTTCATTGTCCGTTGTTCCACTGAGTAGCAGCTAGTGGACAAATGGTCAGGGCTTGAGTATGTATAGGATATTTGATTCTAACATGCAGGTCATTGAATTCGCTAAATTTATCCATCTCTATAGATGAGTCAGCACAGTAAAAAAATGTGTACTTTTACAAAAAAATTTTGGGAACCAGTTTCCAAAAAAGTTTTTGGTAACACCACAAAGACTTTTTGTAAAATTTACAAAACAACTTGTATTTTTACAAACTTCTTTGTATATTTACAAACATTTCGGTAAATATACAATCAAATTTTGTATATTTACAGCTAATATCTGGTTACGTTTACAACACATTTTTGTAGGGTTACAAAAAAATTTGGAAACTAGTTTCCAAAAATTTTTTTTGTAAAATTTTGAAATGTTTTTTAATATGTGTCAGGTCTCCTAGGTTTATTTTGTTTCGAATCGAAAAATTTGCTCATTAGCGTTTATTTTACTAGTTCGCAAAGGTGTTTACGATATTTGTAACCACTTTAAAAGGTTTCTGACATCTTGCTTTCATTACCTGACTTATTACGTTCTGATATTAGTTTACAAGATTTTCCTTGTAAATGTACAAATTTTATTTTACTGTGTAGGGAAACAATAAATAATATTCAGTCAATTAAGTTGGTGCAGATCACGGCCGTAGAAGAACAGGTCTAGACACTCACCTGGAAACTTGATCCCCTTGTTGTTTGGCTGCAGTTCACCAAGTTACCGAGAATATTGTGTTTTATTGGCGCTGCAGTTAGGGCGGTCGGACTCAAACTGCGCCCACTTCTTTTCCACTAAGATAAACAATTTATCAAAACGTATTATTTATCAGTTAACGAAATACTTACTTCGCTCACAATTTTAAGAAAAGGTTGCAGCAGTCTTTATTTACTTTATACATTTAACAATGGAAAAAAGTGGGCGGAGTTTGAGCCTGACCGCCCTGACTGAAGCGCCAACAAAACACAACACTCTCGGTAACTTGGTGAACTACAGCCAAACAACAAGGGGGTCAAGCAAAATACATTGGTAGGTAGGTGACTGTCCAGACCTGTTCTTCTACGACCGTGGTGCAGATATATTTTAGGCCCAAATAAAAAAAATATATATATTTCTTTTCTTTCTCGTCGTGGCCCAACTCAAGTTCTACACATTTCAGTTCAATTCCCGTGTAAATTATCGACAACACACAGCAAAATATACGGTTCAGTCAAATGGTGGGCGAACAATTTTCCATGACGTAGTATCGGTTAAATTCGGTGAAACGGTGTTTCAGTATGCAAGGTAAAGTTTGGTGAGTTGATTGATATGCACGTTAGAATCTACACTCCTGCGTGTATACTTACGCCCCAGCCATACGTCCTTCAACTGCTTCTCATCAGAGACAATTAACTAATATACAGGCCTAGGGCATGCATAGCACAGTGAAATCTAACAAGTTGTTGTTAATTACATTAGCGAATTATTCGTTCCATCTTCTACACAATGTCAAACAAAAAAAAATTAGATGAAGTTCCCTTACATGTTGTGCATCAAAATACACTCTTACAATGAGGGGGAAATTACTTGGTATTGTATGGAAAATGTAATTCACTGGAAAATTATTTTTCTTCGTATACTGAGGTGAAAAACATAATTGCTAAAATTGGCATATTTTGACACCTGATTTCCGTGAAAATATTTTGGAAGTAGCTAGTTTGAAAGCTTTTCGTGCAATACTATAGGTTACAAGATGGCGAAAAAAATCTTTCGCAAAAAACGCGTGCCTCTAGCCATGAAAAAAAATGAGAAATCAGGGATATATATAGGTTTTGAAGTCCGGTTTGCAGTTCGTAGAACCCACGAAATTTTCGTATCTTTAGCTATAGTTGATTGATGTGGAACTAAATACGTTAATTGCACTTTTGCCATGTGTTTTTTAAATGATAACTGTAACATCAGTTTTATAAATGGAATATTTTTTTTTTCTCTAATCCAGGTCACGTCTTGCGTGCTATTTTCAGTCGCGAGGTAAAAGGCAAAATTCAGCTGCGAGCTGGAAATGTATTATGCTACCTGAAAATTAATTAAAATCACTCCCAATCCTTTAATTGCCATTTTTACTCGCTTGACTGTATATTTAGCATGTTATATACCCTGATAATCCTTCCAATGCTTACCAAAGACATAATAAAATAACTAGAATATTACGCTGTTCTTTTGTAACAAGACCAATTTGAATGCTGACATATTGCAGGCGAAGTTGGGAATCGTGTACTTTAGCGGGGGTGGGATGTAACGTTTTTTTTTTTTTTTTTCTTTATCTTTGTTGTAGAACATCGCATGTTATAGGCTGCAATATGGCGCTGTTCAATTTGGTAACACATAGAGATATACAGTCAGCTTTGGTATCGCACCCCTTGATACTTACAGGCTTGAAGGACTGTCAATAAATAATATATGAACGCCGCCTTTACGCTCGATTGCCGAGGATAAACGAATGATCCCGAGTATACACGAGGAGCGTGAGAGTTTACACGGCCCAGACACTCGCCAGATGTTCGCGCTCTTGAAACAAGCGGCATTTACCGGGAGCAGACCTTGTCTCGAAGGCGTAAACAGTTTCACGCATCACGTGCAACAGACTCTTTGTCGCCATGTTGGAACCGCTTTGTGCTCTGATTGGTGCGTTGATTTCTGTGACGCGCTATACAAAAAAAAAGCGAAAGGAGGTTCTGATGGTCTGTTCTGTAGTTCAAAGACAACTGAATAACTAAGGTTGAATAAATTTCCTCCGCTGAATCCTTTGATGTTTATTTTATGTCGTGTGCATGCAGAGGAATGAAAAGGTTTGCAAATATACAAGCAATGGTTAAAGACCCGAAAATTTTGCAAATACATTTGAGGCAACTCTGGATGTCGAACGCCTGCCCACACGCGACATCTCCGTGATTGGGTAAAAGTTTATGAATCTCAACATTGACGATTGTGAACCAATATTAAACATGCATGAATACACTATCTGACTTCAGCACTTCCATCTCGAATGCGAAACTATCCACCAGGGCTGGATCCTGAATGGAACTGAGGGGGAAGGGGGATATATATTTTTTCTAGCACCGATTGGCCGATTTAAAGCGAAGGGTCCGGGCGGAAAAAATTTTATTTTAAGATCCAAAATGGTGCACTTTGAGCAGATTTTGAATAACACTCAACAGACACAAATTGGAACATTTTCAAAGAGTTTACAGTCAGTTTCTTAGAATATATCGCAAATTTCATAACACCTACTGCATTTTCAATAGTTTGAATAAAAAGTATAACGTTTCTAAAACAAGGTTGTGTTCTTGGGGGGGGGGGAAATTCACCATCCCCCCCCCTTGTAACCGCCACTACTGTTCACTCACAGGAACAGCAAACAATGTACTCAGTTGCTCGTGTGTACTCGGGAGCAATCGTTCATCTCCTTAATAAGTCGTGTCGGTGAAATAATTGCATTTCTGACCTATGTTTATTGGGATTATTTGATTGTTTCATTGTTCTCTGCACGCCCCATTCATTTGTACCTATAACAGTTAAACATTGTGTATACAGAACATATTATAGAACGTAACATTACAGTATACATACAATTTGTACTCTTCAATATATCAGAACGTATAATGTATCTAGAAAAGAGAATACACGAATATTATATACTATATATACACACTGGTATTCATAATAAAAATAGTTAAATTGATTAAATAATAAGAAGAGAAAATTTTATAAAAATTTATATCCTAGTTATTACGTCATAGCTGATATCACTTTATGAAACGAAGCGGACCAATACAAGACACATTTACTAATGGCAATATTTACAGTTCTCACAGACTACTCGTACATCTTACAAAATGTTGTATTTTATTACATTAGATATAATCATTGAGACGATATGGAATGAAAAGTTACACCTTCATAATTACTGAATATAGACCTTTATTTGTATTCGTGTCTCTTGCAATGACGTATGTACTATTGAAATATTTATTCACTCGCGTACTGCAAGTAAAATGTTAAAATTTTCGCAGCCCTTAAAATTAGAAAAATTAAAATAAAATACTGTATCTCAAAGCACAAATGAAACTTTTTTTCGCGAACACGCCGTCCCTGCGCCAGGCATCCACAGAATAAAACTTACCTCGGCCATAATTGAAGGCTGGGGACATGAAACTGTACCAGAGAGTAAAGTGGTTGCCCTGTGGAAGCTCTGTGCCCTCCACGTTACGTCACGAGGATATTCAAGCCTGACGATGGTCCAGCGAGGGATAAGAGCTGTGAGAGCTTTCATACCCGCCTTGTAATAACAAAATTCGCCAGGACTGCGCGCCAGAGCCCACATGTGGGAGGGAAATGAAATTACCTGCCAGCACATTATGAATATTACTACAACATTGTAGCAATGCCGAATATATACTGCAAGCGGTATATTACAGAAACTTTTAATGTAGAAAATTAACCGAACCTTAAAAGGCAATGCTCATGTAGTTTATACTACTTTAATTATATTAATTTTTTTACGTCTAAACGAGAGCAGATATCAAAAATTTATCTGGCAGGTTTTCTTTAAATCGTCTTACCCATGTTGGCTGATTTTTTTCAAAACAATAATTACTATGGTTTTAGAAAATTACTTATACAAGTTGTCTGGAAAGAAATACGCATGATAAGCACAACCATAGCCGTCTTTAGTAGAAGGCCGCGGCCTTAGATCTGGCAACCCTGTCAGGAAGGGTTAAACAAAACAGCCAAACAGAATTTTTACATCTACTCTCGTTTAAAAGCTTTAAAAAAATAATTATGGCAAAAAGTGTAGAAATTAAATAGCATGGCTTTAAAAGTAATATTTTATTTTGTGTCGTTATGTTGCATAGTTGTTTAGTGACTAGTCTTTAGAACAACATAATTGAATATTTTAAAATATTTATTTATACATATACAAGTTGTCTGGAAAGAAATACGCATGATAAGCACAACCATAGCCGTCTTTAGTAGAAGGCCGCGGACTTACATTTAGCAACCCTGGCAGGAACGGTCATTTTAACACTTCTTTTGTCTCGCTAACGACAATGGCTTGCCCTGATTCGCCGGTATGTATGGCACAATAACGAATCAAGCAGAGTCGTTGTCTTTAGAGAGCTACAAGAAGTGTTAAAATGACCCTTCCTGGCAGGGTTGCCAGATCTAAGGCTGCGGCCTTCTACTACAGACGGCTATGGCACAACACTAAAATGCTAGGCTAAACAGGATTCGAAAATGTTAGTGATAAAATGATGTAGGACGACATTTTACGAGCACAATATGGCAACCCTGCAAGAAGAAAGTGTCCCCTTGTTCTCCACGTCCAGGTATCTTAAGGTTGTTCCAGTGTGGAAAAATCGTAATGTTATATTTGTATAAAATAGGGCTAGTTCTGCAGACATTACTTGAGAGTACAATTTCCTCTTACGAAAAACAGTTGTCATTACTAAGCAATTATTATCTTGGCTCTCAATGTCATTTCTAATCTCCCGCGCATATTTCACTAAAGTCACGTGACACATGTTGGACACACAATTTCGTACGCAGCTTTATAGAGGATACTTAGAGACACTGGAAAATCGCGGGAATAGCTGACTGTTTGCTAGGCTCCAACATACTATATATAACACTGAATGTTTCGTATCAACATTGTCTATAGTTTATTTGTAACATTTTTCTGTCTCTACAACAGGCCCAGTTAGAACGGTACAGCTTGGACACACAGCGTATGTGATTTGTCACAAAACTGTTCACACGTGTCACGGTTAATATAATACAGTTTATTGGATATTATTACAAACATTTTCGCGATTTTCCAGTGTCTCTAAGGATACTCCCTTTACCCTATGTTTACTCTAAGTTTGTACTGCTCAGGATTGTGACCTGGACCAATAACACTCAGGTCAGAACAGTAATAGTAAGATAAGCAAGATATCTGTGTAGTGCAAGAGGGGACTAACTGCAGTGCTATGTTGCCACATGTTGCACATAAAAACAGTACAACATTTTGCCACGTGTATTTTCGTATTCAATTTAGACAAGGAACCGTGTGGTGGCCTTGCTATGCAGTTGTTTCTGGACATTCTGTATATGTATATGGGCCACGATGGACGAATGGTCTGACCATTTATCTCCCACCAAGGCGATCCGGGTTCGATTCCCGGTGGGGTCAGCCCCCGGATACTAGCATGTGCAAATCGTGCAGGACGACGTCGCTTACTGACGGGCTTTCTCGGGGATCTCCAGTTTCTCCCGTCCCTCTCATACCTGCGCCACTCCATCGTAGGACCTCATTTCATGTCATCCTTCGGCATACGCAGATTGCCTACGATGCCCTGTCCCTCAGGTATTCTGCTAATAATTCGAGATGATGTTTTATCGCGGGAAAACTTGACTGTTTGCTGGGTTTAAACGCATGTTCAGCTTACCAGAATATTAGTGACTTTACCTTGTACTCGGAGCTGTTGCCCTATTTGACTAAGCCAATAAGAATGCCGCTATTGTAATATTTCATGCCTGTTAAGGGTGTTCAAGTGCGATGAAGTCATAATTTTATATTTATATGAAATAATATATCAGTTTTTTATAGACGATACTTGTGAGTGCAGTTTCCTCTTACGAAACAATTTTAGCTTTCATAGTTTTCTCATAACGGTGCGGCACAGACAAAATGTGCATGTTCTGCTGTCATGCAAAATGTGAAAACCAGTTGACTTTTGTACGTGAAATAATTCACAGTGAAATAACGTACTATGGGCTACATAACAAAACATTTGAAAAAAATCCCTAGAATGGTTTTTGTATTTTAAAAAAATTGCTGAATTTGCAACTTTTTTCTTGTCCTTCCACGATTACTTTTATGTTAGAAATATAACGTAGTGTTTTTTATTTAACGTTTCATTGCATAGCTCACGGCATGGAAGTTCACAGTGAATTATTTTGTGTTAATAGGTCAGTTGGTTTTCACTATTTGCATGGCAGTGTAACAAGTAATTTTTTAGTTTGACAGCCCGTCATGAGAAAACTATAAGAGCTAAGATTGTTTCGTAAGAGTATATTATACTCACAAGTATCGTCTACAAAACTAATAATAGTTTATAAATGTATAATATTATGATTTTATCGCACTTGGACACCCTCAATGGTCTGCAGAGGCCTATGTTGTGTCAGACACATATCAGTCAACCATATATTTTCAAGACACTACAGCGTTCTCAAGGGTATGTTAGCACAGAACATTATCGCTAGAGACACTGGAAAATCGCGGGAATAGCTGACTGTTTGCTGGGCTCCAACGTGATGTATGTAACACTGAATGTTTCGTATCAACATTGGCTATCATTTATTTGTAGCATTGTTTCTCTCTACAACAGGCCCAGTTAGAACTGCACAGCTTGGACACACAGCGTGTGTGATTCGTCCCAAAACTGTTCCCACGTGTCACGGTTGATATAATACAGTTTACTGGAGACTATGCTAAACATTTCCGCGATTTTCCAGTGTCTCTAATTATCGCGTTTTACCGTGATCTCTGCTGATAGAATATTTATATTTTACAGACGTGTGTTATTGCAGTAACATGGTTCTTATTGGCTCGGTCAAACAAGTTACGCCTCTGCATAAACACACGTTGCTAGTATTCATCAATCAGAGCTCCACGTATGCCAGTATCAAATTGGTGCGAAGGTTTTTTTCACTAAAACTCCACGGATAAAGACATATCGCTGTAATAGTGTGAGTTATAATTACGGCTAGGAATATTTCGAGAGTTCAACGTCCAACATGCTAGAATCCATTATCCTGTGTATAGCGAAGCCCTGCCATTCGTCCATTACCTGCTACTCATTCAGACAACAGACAATGAACGAATAGACGGGGCTTGAGTGTGTATACAACATTGGAGTCTAGCATGCAGGTCATTTAACTCGCGAATTTTTCCTAGCCCTAGCTATAAATAAGGAAAGGAATAATTTGTGATTTCAATGACCGACGTGTCAGAATCCAATCCACTGTTCCATGCATACTCGAGCCCGTTCATTGGTTCATAGTCTGCTGTCCCAGTGAGTAGCAGCTTATGGATAGGGACCTCTGTTTTTCGCGAAAAGAAAAGTGCCCCAGTTTGTTTCAGTACCTTACGTGCAAATCTGCAGTTGTGCTTCATGGTTATTGGCAGCGCGTCCGTGTGAAGAGCCGTATCTCATTTGACTGAGCCTATTACAATAACGTTCCTGCAACACCACACGTCTGTGATTTGCCGGTAGAATCCCAAGGCTCGTGAGAGGCAATATGTCCAATCACTGACCACGAAGCAGAACTGCAGATTTGCACGTAATGCACGGAAACAAACTGGGGCAAAATTCTTTTCGAGAAAAACGTTGGTCGCTACTTATGGATAAATTGTCGGGGATTGTCTATAAATAGGACAATGGATTCAAACACGCATTTCGTCGAACTCGCGAAATGTTTCTTTCCCTAGTTATAAATATTAAGTTTTATTACTAAATGTGCGAAAGCAGGGCTAGGACGCGATGGTGCCTTCGCTTTGTGCGCCCAGCTCATGCACTTGTCGCGCGGCCATTACCCATCGTCCAGCTGCCAACCAGTAAAAGCATTTTTCATGTCGCTGCCACTGGCCCTTCCCATCGAAACCACGGGCATTAATCATACTTCTGCTGGCCCCTGGATCCTGCAGCCGACTGGATAGCATCCTTTCGTCTCTCTCCTCACAAGTCTTTATCTCCCTCTTCCGCGCCCCTGAGTAATGACTGGACATACTTTCTCTGCCCTTCAATTTATATGTGCCATCTTCTGACACACTCCAACCTCGCTGACATCACGCTGAGATATCGTTATGGAACCATTGATTCCACGTTGTATGTTACCATCAGCCTTGACTTCAAACCGTACGTGCCTTCAGAGACCCAGAAATGTTGCGGATTCAATTACCTGCAGTCTAGCCTCCATTAATAGAGGATGTTGCAAAATTACATGTCAACATTCTGGGGAAAGAATTCTCACGTGTAGAGGAACAAAATATGTTATGTGGACATAGGTCCGAAAACACACAATTTCTGCGCTCGTTCACATTTTGAACAATTTCCTTAAAGGCGTAAGTGTCGACGATATAGTTTCACTAGTTCCTAACAATTGTCGCAGTTGTTCCTACTGTCTGTGTGTTATTGGCGTAGTGTGTGGCTGTAATGACGCCCCAAAGCAACATGATCCTACCAGCGCGGAATCAACCATTCGTCATGTATTGCGATCTTAAGGGCCCGGTTCACCTCAGTTTTCAACGTCTTTATTTATTTTTATATTTGTACCATATATTTTTTTCTTATTTTAGACGTAAATTGTGATAAAAGTTTCTTCTTAGGAAACTTTTTGTATCTCTCATAGTTTTTGCATAATGAGTCGTAAACGTCAAAATTTGCACTTTACGGTTTTAAGTACGCCACTAAAACCAACTGACATTCCAAACTGAAAAAATTCACACTATATAACAATGTTGTAGGCTATGATTTGACATATATAAAAAATTAAATATTTTTGTATTTAATTAAAAAAACAGAATTTTGAAATGAAAATTAAAAAAATATCAATTTTTTTTAAATAATAACATTTATTGTTTTTTTTTTATATATGTCAAATCATAGCCTACAACATTGTTATATAGTGTGAATTTTTTTCAGTTTGGAATGTCAGTTGGTTTTAGTGGCGTACTTAAAACCGTAAAGTCCAAATTTTGACGTTTACGACTCATTACGCATAAAACTGTGATATATATACAAAAATTTCCTAAGAGGAAGATTTGATCACAATTTGTGTCTAAAATAAGAAAAAAATATGTGGTACAAATATAAAAATAAAAAAAGACGAAAACTGAGGTGAACCGAGCCCTTACGGTGCGTTTTCGGACCTATGTCAACATAACAATTTTTGTCCCTCTACATATTGTTTCCCCAGACTATTGACGTGGAATTTTGGAACATCCTGTATATGTGTACTCAAACATACACTAGCTGATCGTTGGTTGGTTACTGACAGAGTAGTACCACGCTATTGGACAAGAGTTGCTTCTTTATTATAATTGCCCAGTCCCCTCAAGGAGGTGTGCAAATAAGTCACAGACCAATTGTGAAAGTGGGACGAAATGACAGTCGTTTCAAATCTAACGTGTGCCCAAAATAAACTGCGAATTTTTCAGCTCCGTACCAATTCATCTAAGAAAACGTTAAATTTAAAACTTCTGTACACGTTAATTGCATTGGGTCATTGTTTCTTTGAGGATTGTTAACCAATAGTTAGGGACCTGAAATTTCGAGTTTCGTTTTGCGTATACGTTCTAATTTAAACAACTTTAAGTTAGTGTCACTTTAATAATTGGCTCTTGACTCATTTGACTCCTGGTGAGTCCTGAGTCAATTATGAAGAAACAATAGGACATAGTGTATATAGAACTGTGCAGTCCAGCCTGCTGGTCGTTGAACCCTCGAAATATCTGGGTCTCTGTTGGTTGTTGGGAACAGAAACAGTTTGAGAATTATCTATAGTGTGCGAACAAATAACCATTATTATTTCATGTCAGTCACATCTATGTCGAATTGCCCACTCTCAAAGAACTCCGAGCGGAAGAGGAAGATACATGTTAATGAACTAGGCCGAACCACATGCGACAAAGTCCGGAGGGACGCTAACTTCTAATTAGTGAAGTAACCTATGACAGGATAGAAGGGACTTCATAATCTATTGAAAAGTGGAGGCTAGCTGCATGTCACTGGACTCGCCCCTAATGATTGGTCAGCATTTTGGTGAGGCAATCCCCAGAGGACGGCTAGCCAACAGAAATCTGTGTAGTTGTGACGTAGTGTTGTATCGCTTCCGATAGGAGATACAGAGTATACAATTAGGACCTGAAAATTTTGCGAAATTTTTTCAAGACAAGTTGCTCATTAAACTCTTGTGCAGTGAAGGTACGTGTGAAAGTGAAGTACACTTTACCAGACACACCCCTCAGAAAGCAGAGCCAATGACAATGTTGAAAAGAAACAAGCAAATTGGTAAGTAACTGACAAACATAACATGAAGGCTTGCATTTACGCAAAATTGTGGAGTATAGTCAATGGACAACTTGAAAAGAGGCGGAGCTTCAGTCAAGTGTGGGAAACAATTCCTATCTCCATGGATACCGCAGCCGAACATAACCTTCATTTAACTGTTTGGCTTCACATTTCCCGGATGAGATGTACGTCAAGAAAATTGATTATTTGTTTTGAATTTGCCGTTTTTTTAGGTAAACATTAATTTTATGTATTTGCGTATCTTAACCATGAAATTGAAACTATTTTTTTTTTACCCTTGCGTGCAAATCTATGAATGCGTAATTACCAACTAACAAATCAGCATATTAGTAAACAAACTTTGTTTCCCACAGTACTTTTCCCCTGCGGTGACGTCAGAGGGCGTGTACTTCAAGTCGTCCATTTGTCGAACCCTAGTAGTTGTTGTCCTTGTCAATAAAACAATAGCAGGTTCTGCAGTGTGTGCAGACCTATGGAGTTAAGAGTCAGTCTTCCTCCAACATGATGAGTTATTGGGTTTTCTTGCCTATTTTTTTACGACAGAAAATTCCCAAAGTACGACAATGAAAACATAGTGTAGTGTTTTCGTTCTCGGAAATGAACTTAGCACTCCAGTAATGGGTTGGGGAAAACTCAACTAAGAGCAAGCAGGCATTAGTGGACAATCAACACTTCATTTTCTTCTAATACTTAAAAGGCAACTAGGTTATTTTAACCAAGTATTAATTTACTTTAATAACCATGGCTATCGACCACTCCAACAATAATTGTGGGGAGAATGGAAGGAAGTCCAGCAGAAGAGGTGTTTTCATTTACCATTGAATTATCTCGTAACGCTCGGAGCACGATTTCGGAACCAATGGAAGGCGGCGCCCACACTGGCCCACCTAACACCTTGCCGCCTGTCTGTCGTCATCGGCGACCACGCCCCTCGCAACTTGACCCCTTCGGCTCGGAGGACCGTCGATTCCAAGTGTCGCCGTTTACAGGAATACTTCCTTCTCCGGTCGGCCTCGCTTTTATAGTAGGCGACGCCCTGACGTCACTCGCTGTGCCCACAGCGGTATGGTTAGCTCAGCCACCGTGGAATCACACTTATGTTAGACACAGGGGTAGTGCATAGGTCATAACAGTAGTTGTTCATCTTATCTTTCACTTGACGTATAAGGAGTGAGCTACGAACACATAATTACGTATTTATTTTACTATACCAGTAGTTAACAAAAGTTATATATTTTATTAATTTTTGGAATTTTGGAATTTTCGGTCACGGAATAAAAATAAGCAAAGAAGACCAACAAATCAACGCCTAAGAGGGAGACTGATTCATAAGCACGAAGGTCGAATGTACCGTGAAATAGCTGCACTTGTTTATTGTTCGTCGTCGGGTGATTACTGGGATGTACAAAGGCCATGGCAGGTTCCTCTCACCGTTCTGGTCCTTGTGAAAAGTTATGCGTATAGGCCACTCAGCATAAAGTGAGCACTAAAAATTCAATCTTTAAATAATACCACAAGCCTTTACTGCACGTAATTCAACATTAACATTAGTTTCCTTATTGTTTGTGAGGTTGGTAGGAAAACTATCCAATATAGCATCGTGTATTTTCCTACTTAAATTCAACAGTACTGAAACAAAATCAACCGAAATCGACGTAATAGTATTTTATATAATTAATAGACTATGTTAATCAAATTGCATCGATTCAAACTGACTGCACACTTTATCTTACACGCGCAAGCATCAAGTGACGCGTCCAGAGAGGGTAGATACGTCCAGTCATTACCCGTTACACGTGGAAAGATACGAATTGGCTTAAAATATAACTTTAGCAGGGCTTTGATGAGTACTCGCTCTGTCCTGAATCGTCTATAAAGTCTCCAGTGTCTTAGATGTCGACGAGACGTAAAGCACATTTATCATAACCTTCTAACAATTTGTCTACGGGACAGGAAATAATTTGTGAGAAAAATTACATGCAACTCGTGATACTTCGTCCAAAGTTTCACCGTGCCCGAAGTGTTAATAAGTGTCTAATGTTTGCTGAGGGACCAGTTTTGTCTCCAGTCATGAAACTCTAAATTAAATTCCTAGTTTTCTTAATTTCCTCGCAGACTATCCTTTTAAGTCGACGACGTTATTTGCGTGCATTAACATAAATGTGCACGTTGCTGAAGTAATTCGCAAACTCCTACATTA
Organism: Medauroidea extradentata; assembly: GCA_003012365.1. NCBI lineage: Eukaryota > Metazoa > Arthropoda > Insecta > Phasmatodea > Phasmatidae > Medauroidea > Medauroidea extradentata. The sequence goes on along the minus strand of PNEQ01028826.1, from coordinate 64,528 downwards.
GTTCTTGCAGTCTGATAGACTTTTCTGACACTCCTCTGTTACAGTCTTGATCGCTGGTATGGTCTTGTCAGTAGGTGTAAGTACGAAGGTAATTTTTGCTCCTTTACAATGGATCTGACAGTGTATGCAGTCATTTTGTAGGTCTTGGCCGAAATAAGTATCACTTCCGTATTACCTTGTGAAGTGACGGTTTCTGAATTCAGTTCAAATAAGTGGCATTTAGATGAAGGTAATTCTTAAAGCTACTTCCAACCAAGTTTAATACTACGAATAATAAAATACGAGACAAAAACTATGGTAGTATTTTCTCAGTTGATCAACTTAAAATATGCTTATTTCAAACAAAAGCCTAGAACTGCTCGGGGAATTTTTGCAGGAATACTGCACTATTGGCAGGGGAACCGAAAATATGTTTGCACCACTTTGTTTCAACCTATTACGTGCTTATCTGCAGCTCTCCTCCATAGTCCACGATAAGCTGTTTTTAACTCTCAGAGTCATGGAGTCCTACCTGCTAAGACGTGTTATAGTCCTCAAAAATTAGTGAGCGAAGAGATTATGGTCAGCACCATAACCGTCTTTAGTAGAAGGCCGTGGCCTTATATCTGGCAACACTGTCAAGAAGGGTCATTTTAACACTTCCTGTAGCTCTCCAAAGACAATGACTCTACTTGATTCGTTATTGTGCCCTACATACCGGCGAATCAGGGGAAGCCATTGCCGTTAGCGAGACAAAAGAAGTGTTAAAATGACCCTTCCTGACAGGGTTGCCAGATCTCAGGCCGCGGCCTTCTACTAAAGACGGCTATGTCAGCACTCAACATCTAGGTCTTTAGCGCTGGTGAGAGAGAGAGAGAGAGATTTTGGTCAGCGCTTAACATCGAGGTCTTTAGCGACAGGTGAGGGGTGACACTATGTGAGTATAGAGTAACGTCGGAATGAAAGGGCGGGGTAAACGGGAGATCTCCGAGGACAACCAAATCGCTGACAACGAAGCAGAATTGCAGATGTGCTCGTAAGGCACCGAAACAAAGTGGGACAAAATTTTTTTCGCGTAAAACAGGGGTCTCAGTTGACTCTTAAAAAAATACTAATGATTTTCAATTTGAAATATTTTATGTAGGGCCTATTAGGTATTTTTATTTATACGCGTACTTTATTAAATTCGCTTAGTTATAATACCAACTTTTTGTTTAAATGTATAATGAACAAAATGCTGGATATGTGTTACGAACAAAAAGCTGCATATATATACATAGAGTCGCAGCGCTCGAACCACGCTGTAGTGGACCCTGATAATGATGGCTCTAGTGTTACCAGACTGAACGAACGCAGGCTCTAGATAGATGTCTGAGACTAGACAACTCCCCCAGCGCATTATAACCAACCTTACCGTCCACTTACCCATATTTCTTAGTTTTTTCTCGTATGCCACCCGACTGGGATCGACAGTGATTTATTTCAGGCTGTGAGTAATGTAGGACTGTCCCTGACTGCATAGTTCGTCAGTTACTAAGGAATGTATTAGAAGCGATGTTGCGACAGAGCACGGAGACATTATAGCAGATGAAATGCGGGACATATTATATTCCTGCCTCCCTAGATAACCACTAAGGCTACGCTCGGTAGATTTATAATGGGTTTGAAAATACTATTTTGTGCAAGATGATTTTCACGTTGACGAATCTATATATTGTTTTGTAACAAATATATAATGTACCAAATTTTTTGGTAGCAACCAACCTTCTATGTTTTCAGATTTTTACTCCCAAAGTATTATCAATTGTCTTATGCAAATAAGTCAGAATAAATTTTTTTTTCGATCGAACAGTGCACTATTTAGAAAACCGATACGTCGTATGACTGTTCTAAGTCTTAAATTTTTGCAAATCAGTCGGTTTATAAAGTTTTAAGTTTTTGTACCAGTGTGATAAAGACTGCGCAGCATGGACGCCCAAGTGGGGAGTAATCTTAGTTTTATATTTTTACTAGCTGGCCGGCTGCGGCGTTGCCCGTGTCAAATTATGTAATGTAAACAGTAACTCTGGATAAAATATGTGATGAAGGCATTTAACAGCTAGCGTACTCAATAACAGTGAACTATAATTAACTGTCTTAACTCAGTGTAAAGAGCGCGCGCAATATGCTCGTGTGATGTCATAGTAATTCCCATCGCAAAGTCTTGCACGGGATACGAACCCGTAACCCCACCCCTTCCACACCACATACTTTATACAATACTTGAGTGAATGTTAAAGGCATGCCGTGATAATCCTTTCGTATGTAGTGGCTACAGTCCAAAGAGGTTTTATTTATGAGTAGGTTGGCAATAAGAAACAACTGTTGAATTATTTCTCCGTGATCATTCTCTTTTTTCGAGAGACTGTAACGTTTTACTGCTTTCAACATACTTAATTTTCGAATTTCATAAAAACCTGAATTTGATTTGTAGATATATACATAAGTTTCATTCTTATCAAAAAAATCATCTCGATATCTCAACGGGTATAAGCGGTACACATTGTTATTCGAAATCACATTTTTTTAACAGCTTTCAAGGACGAATTTCGAAAAATCCTGAAATAACTTTTTAATATTGTTAGTTTTGTGACCGTTACTTGAGAGTGCATTTTCCTCTTACAAAAAAAAAATCCTGAACCAGTTTCCCCAGAATGGCATTTATTGTTCTTCTATGCCGCAAAAAACCAACGAACATAAATGAATTAAAAAATTCACATTTAAATTCAACGAGAAATCGATAGTGCTGGTGATATATGGTGAAAGAATTATGCAACATTTTCTATCAACGTATAACGCTCACATCTGCAGCTCTGCTTCGTGGCTATTGGCAGAGGGTATTTGACTAAACCAATGAGAACAAGGTTACTTCGACACCACACGTCTATGATTTGTGGGTAGATTCCCAAGACGTTGAGAGATAAAAACAGCCAATCACGGACAATGAAGCACAGTTGCAGCTGTGCACGAGTTATTGAAACAAAATGTTGCATAACTATTTTCACCAAAAATCGCCATCTCTGTAAATCGATAAATGAGACCAAAACATTCGAAATTTCACAATTTTTTAAATACAAATATATTTTAAAGACATTTTGAAACACGTCAAGCCCGTGACATGCAGTTTTGAGAATTAATTTTTTTTTTTTTTGTTTTTACGGCTTAAGAACTAAACACGTGCAAAGTTTGATTTTTAAGTGCCAATATGGGAAAACAGTTCCGTTTATTTGTCGGTGATATGATGTTTTAAACTCCCAGCATCATGTGGTTCCACCCGCCAATCACAGGCGTGTGGTGACGCAGTAACCTTTCCCTGATTGGCTCAGTAAAATAATTGACGTGTTTGAGCAGATACACGCCCTTAAGGCGCCCGCCTGGTGGCCGTGTGTTCGTGTGAGCGACTGCGAGATACGGCGCCAAGGGCGATGTTGACCGGCTCATCTGGTGCAGTATCGCCTCTACTGCAAGACACTGATACAACGTGCAGTGATATTGTAGATCACTCGCCTGACTGACACTTCCGGTGCTGACCCCATCTTTTTATAGGTGAAAAATTTTAAGCAAGGTCCATTGCGTGTTCCTAGACAAGTTTCACACGAATCCCGCAAGTAGTTTTCCAGATATGACAGGTTGAAAAAGCTGTTTTTAGCCATTTTGAGGAGCTCCGAAATGATTTTTCTAATCGATGTGGTGCTTTGAAACAACTCTTCAGTCATCGTTTAAAGTTTAGATATATTTTGTTCGTACATAGACACAGTGGGCGTATGTGGAATAGTTCTTTAAAAAAACGGTGTTACGAACCCACTGCAACGCATTTTAAGCGCGTGATAGGCAAGGCCCTTAGTAATCACGTAGCAGAGCTGCGAATGTGCACGTAAGGCATTTAAGGGCGCGGTCTTACGCAATTTCATCATAATTTTTTTATTTGTACCAGATAATTTTTTTTTCTTATTTTAGACACAAAATGTGACTAAATTTGGCTTTTATGAAATTTTTTTATCTCTCATAGTTTTCGCTTAATGGCTTGTTAAAGTCATATTTTGCATGTTTCCGTTTTAACGACTACACTAAAACCAACTGATATACCAAACTCAAAAATATCACAGTGGATAAAGATATTTCCGGCTACAATGACATGCTCATAAAATTAAACAATAAAAATTATTTGTATTTAAAAAAATATATATTACATTTTTAAAATTTTTATTTTCAGTTTCAGCATTTTTTTTAAATTCAAATCAATTTTATTCTTTAATTTTATGAGCATGACATTGCAGCCTGCAATGTCTTTATCCTCTGTGATTTTTTTTAAATTTGGTATAGGCCTATTAGTTGGTTTTAGAGTGGTCGTTAAAACGAAAACACCCAAAATATGACTTTAACAAGCCATTACGCGAAAACTATGAGAGATAAAAAAAATTTCATTAGAGCCAAGTTTCGTCACATTTTATGTCTAAAATAAGAAAAAAAAATATCTGGTACAAATAAAAAATAAAAATAATGGTGATGAAAATTGCGGTAGACCGCGCCCAAACAAAGCGGTGGAAAATCTGTTTTACCCTAATCTGTTGTTCCTACTCACTACGATCTTTACAATGTGATGAACCAGCGCCGACTATACAAAGACTGGACGTCGTTAATCAGTCGCCTGTGACACGGAATCTAATCAAAGTAAATAAAACAACAAAAGTTGCGACGTGGAACGCGAAAGCACGCCTGTCATTCAACCAAGAGTGACTAATGGCAAACAATCAGTGACGCCAGAAGGTAAATACCAGCTGTGATTGGCTACTGTGATGTGCGCAGAATAGAAAGAAATTTAATTTATAATTAGCAACCATTTGCTCGCGCACGTTGCAAATTCATTGTCCCTCGAGCGGAATGCAAATTATGGCATATATGCACATCCCTGAATCGATATCGCCTCCCTCAAAGGTTCAAAACGTTATAATTTTTTTTGGAGTGAAAAATCATAGTGAGCTCTTAAGAGGTACATACATAATTAAGCGCTTAAATCATCATGTTAAATTGTAGGTTTCTTGAAGCTTAACTCCATTAATTTAAAAAAATACTATCCTAGACAATATTTTTTGTTAATTTCCTGAGCAGTAATGTTTCTTGAGTAAAGCATTTCTGTGGAACAATCACTGACGGTGTCATCTCATACATTTATCTGCTGTGTAATAAATAAAACTTAACAAATGCATATTTTTTGGTAAATGTTTGCTCATAAAGTTGGCAGGTACCATTATCTAGGATTGTGATTTTGGATTTGTTCCATATTGACTTTTGGAAACGTGTAGATATAAGTAGAGGTTTATAGCGTTTAATTTATCTACAACAGACCACAAACCACAAAATGTTTTAAGCCTGTTAAGTTGCTTCACACACTTAAGATTTACACGTCAGAATTAATTTCATTTCTTTTGCAAACTAAATTTTTCAAAACTGTCCTGATTTTCAGGTCTAATATTATTAGAGCCATAAGTTTGCGGCATCAAAATTCATTTTGCAGATCTAAAGAATAACGAAAATGTCCTTCGTTACTAACATTTTTTATACAAAGGCACTTTCTTGTGTGGTTTTAAATCTTTATAAGCATATGGCACATAATATATCATTTCAGTGAAAATTATTTCGCTCGTGTAAGTCAGTTAGTTTTTCTTGTTCGTATGTTCCCGTAACTTGCAAATTTTGATTTTGATATGCCGCTATGGGAAGACTATGAGGGGTACAATATTTTCCCGTGCGGAAGATGTAGCTACGAGTAAAGTCTACAAAAATTGACGCTTTGTCGTACAGGTATAAAATAATGAATTTTTTAAATGTAAACACCCTCAATCCTTTAAGGCCTTGTTACAGAGTTTTTCAGTGCTTTCAAAAATACTTTTTTATTGCTACCTATTACTCATATCAAAATTTCGCTGCACAGTTTTGATACTTATATGTTATAATTTGTAGCTGAATTTTTTTTTTGTAGAATTATACTGAACGGTTTTTTAGATTTCATTACCCAAAGTACCACGTTTTTCGTCGTGAAAACAAGCAAAAATGAAGGAAACTATTTTTTTGCTGGCGAACGGTACATTGTTTTAAAAAATGCGTCCACAGTATTGTGCATCGTGTGATTGCACATTGACTCAAATTTTTTCAAAACTTTTGGTTAAAAAATATTTGAGTTATTGGCACCAGTCTGAAAAAAAAAACTCGGGAACAAGCCCTTAATTAATTTCAGTGATATGTTACAAGATAGTAAAATAATGGACAGCCCTGTACAAGATCAGAAACTGACATCTTTAAATGCAGAATGATTTAACTTATAATCTTTTTCGTCTGTTTTTGGACCCATCAATCATTCAATTTGTTGCTGTTTTACTGTCAACTATTGTTAAAGATGATGGTTTATTGCGGGAAAATTTGACTGTTTGCTGTGCTTCAAAGTACGTTAAAACTGTCAAAAGCTGTTTCCTTGTACGCGAAGCTGTTACCCTATTTGACTGAGCCAATAGGAATCCCACTATTGTAATATTTGATGATTGTTAGGGGTTAGAAAATTTCGCAAATTCAATTACCTGCAGGCTAGAATTCGTTGTTCTCTGCATATTCAAGCCCCATATGTTAGTTTCTTGTCTAATGTGTTCTACTGAGAAGGAGCTAGTGGGCAAATGGCCGGGACTTGAGTATGTGCAGGCCATTTAATCCGCGACATTTTCCTGCCCCTAATGATAGTTGTTGATCTGTAGTCATCTGCGTTGTGTTATACGTATTTTATCTTTAAAAAAATGCTTGTTGCAGTAAACTAAAACACTTTTAAGGTAATGTTGGAACAAAATATTTCCGCGATGTATTGTCGTCATCTCTAACGATTGTTTAATGTTCTCAGAGGAGCTAATGGGAAAGTTAATACGGAACAATATATTGTTCAGGCTAAAGAATTCTAAAACGCAAATTTTAAGGTGTTATAACTAGAGCCGCAATTTTATGGCGAAAAGATTTTTGCAACATTTGGTTTCGATGCGTCATGTGCACACCTGCAGCTCTGTTACATTGGCTGTGGTTGGGTGATTTTACTCTCACTTGCCTTGGAAAATCACAGACATACAGACTCACAGTAATCTTATTATGATTGGTGCAGTCAAATGAGAAACGTGTCTGAACAAAGACCCGCTGCCAATTACCTTGGAACAGAACTGCCGATGTGCTCGTGACACATTGAAACAAAGTGGGGCAAAAATCTTTTCGCGACAAAATCGTGGCCCTAGTTATAAGAAACATCTCATTTACTCTAAAGTTTGTCTCTATTTTCTGTCTTATCTGGATTTTGTGAATAAATTACGTGTTTATATGTTTGTGATCTTAATATTTTAATCTCACAGCAGAAATCTTTCAAACATCATACCCACTGTGTACAGTCGTCACCAAGGGCCCGTATCCCGTGAAGCACGAGGCGCTGCTAGAGGGGGGGGGACATGAGTAGGTAGGGGGTGAGATTGCCGAACCATGGCCGGAGTCTCCAAGGGTTGGCAGCACTACCTCCCTGGCTCTCAGCTCAGGGACGCAATCTTCCTCAGAGACCGAGAGCCCACAGAATGCAGATGTGCACACTCACCAGGCAGGACAAATAGTACCTTCCACAGAGCTCCACACATTGGGGGAGGGGAGGAGGGTGGTAGGTTTGACTGGAGAGCCGCCTATCCTGTGTTATTCACACCCTCATCCCCACCTGCCACCTTCCAGTTCTCCACCGGAAACCCTGCAGTATTCCCTTCTAGGGGACCAGTTCTCCCAGGAGCGGACCGCCATGACTGGGTCGACAAAGGAATTTCCTGATTTCGGACTTGTCAGCGTCGCGTCTCCTATCCCCTTCCTCCCTTCCATCAACCCTCTTTCCAAACAATCGCTTTCTCATCATGTTGCATGCACACACACACACACATTCTCTCTCTCTCTCTCTCTCTCTCTCTCTCTCTCTCTCTCTCTCTCTCTCGAAACCATGGCGACTTAGGACTGTCTATAAAGGCGTAATTCCCTCGCAGCCGCGGTAGTTGGATGGTTATACTTAGAAACTGGCAGTTTTCGCAAAAAATGGTGAATATCAAGATTCACTACTCTTCGTGTACCGGCCAAATTATTGATTTTAAACATATAGTTCACTGATGGAAAATTTTTCTAGAGACGTTCTAAGTAGTCCCATGTAATATTTCTGTTAGGTTAGGTTTTTAAGTTAGTTTAAGTTAGTTTAGGTTAGTTTAGGTTAGTTTAAGTTGCATTAGGTTAGTTTAAGTTAGGTTACCTAAACTAACCTAAACTAACTTAAACTAACCTAACCTAAACTAACTTAAACTAACCTAATCCAACTTAAACTAACCTAATCCAACTTAAACTAACCTAAACTAACTTAAACTAACCTAAACTAACCTAAACCAACTCAAACTAACCTAATCCAACTTACTCTAACCTAAACTAACTTAAACTAACCTAAACTAACCTAAACTAACTTAAACTAACCAAACTTAGCCTAAAGTAACCTAACTTAAACTAACCTAAACCAACTTAAACTAACCTAAACTAACCTAACAACCTAACCTATTTTAACCTAAAAACCTAAACTAAAACGTTTTTTTACGTAAGACTTCTTATAACGTCACTAGAAACTTTTTTCATCGGTAAACTATGTGTCTAAAATCAATTGTTTGGTCGTCAGTAGGCCTACACGATGAGTGGTGATTCTTGATATTTACCCAAAAAAATATTTCAACACCAGTTTGTTTCATTGCCTTATGAGCCCGCCTGCAGCTCTGTTTCGTGGTCAGTGATGAAATGTTTTTAACCTCGGCGTCTAGGTTTTCTAGCCGCAAATCACAGACGTGTGGAGTCGCAGTAACCTTGTTCTCATTGGCTCAGTCAACCACGCGACCCTCTACATAAAGACACTCAGCCTATAACCACAAAGCAGAGGTACAGGTATGCACATAAGGAACTAAAACAAGCTGTTGCAGGGATACGAGGAGGTTCTTGTTTTGTATAAGCTACTTTAATTAGAAACAGAAATTCATTTTAACTTCTTCTATTTAAAAGTCTTGCCTTACAAAAATTCCCCTTTCCCCATCTTCTTTGGCTCTTTAGAATTTACAACACATAATATTCTTAACTTAATGTTTAAGTTGAACAAAGGGGTCTAACCACAAAATAAGTAATCATAGGAAAAAGTGTACTAAAACATATAGTACAACATTACAGTTATAGTGACCTTGAATTACAAATTTTTACCAAAATTTAATACAATTTAAGAGTGCGTGGTAGATAATTAAACGCTGAAAACATCAGTTGATTCCTGCGCTTTTTTCGAAGCCAAAATACTCAGTGATAATCCTAGATTACAATATTTGCCAACTTTATGAGTAAATATTTATCCAGAATTACTAATTCGTTACGCGTAATCTCGAGGTTCCGGCGTCAGAGATTGTGCCTCAGAAGTTCCTAACACTGGAAACTATTTTGTTTAAACCGTTGGCTAAAACTATTGTCTAGGACTGCTATTGTTTAATTTTCGAAAATTGGCTTCAAAAACCCTATATTTACAGATTAATTCTTTTAGCGTTGAATAACGTACCACGCCCTGTTGATAATTGAAACTGCTAAAACGCAGAATATTCAAAACTTAATAAAAGTGTGTATATATATTAAATTGATAATTTAATGTAGTTAAAGTATTTTAGTAATGACCTCAGGAGTCTTCTCATGTTTGCCTGTAAGATTCTTTCTATAGTAACAATGGGTACTATGTATGTACAATATAAAGTTTTGCGGTCAGCTGCTGTCTTGTAACAATGTATATGAATTTTGATTTCTTGGAGTCTTCTAGTAATGCGATTTCATTTAAATAAGGAAGTACAAAAAATCACAAAGAAAACGTATTTCTACACTTAAAAAAAGTTACTGACATCACCATGTTAAAGTTTTAATGTAACGGAAATCCACAAATAATGAATGAAAAATTACTTACCGAAGTAAAATAATAATTGTATGGAAAATTCCTATCACAAGAAAATGTAAGAAGAATAAAAACAGCAAATCTCGTAATACCGTAAAAAAATATAAAGAAAACTAGCATAGGTTTGAAAAATATTAATTAAATTCAATAATATTAAGAGGCTGTTCTAGAGTTTCGGGCGCATGTATGCAACACGCATTAACTCCATATAAATCAAAGCTAATATTACTATCTCTAGGGACAGGAATTTTGGCGAAAATATTTTTCTCCACTTGTTTCAGTGTCTTACGTGCACACCTACAGCTCAACGTCATGGCTATTTGCAGAGTGTTTTTATGCAGAGTCGTTGTTCATTTGACTGTGCCAATCAGTACATGGATAACTGTGACACATCACGTCTGTGATTTGCGGGTTTTGCCTCCAGACGTTGTATGTTAAAGACAACCAATCACTGACCACAAAGCAGAGATGCAGGTGCGCACGTAAGGCACTGAAACAAAGTAATGCAAATATCTTTTCACGAAATTTCCTGTCTGTAACTATCACTATAGCAATAAAATTGGTACGCGTACCGAAACTTTATTGGCATTTTATGAAAGATACAGCCGTTCTTATTCGATCTTCGTTCTGAAAATCTAGTATAACAAGCGTTTACATTATCAGCATCAAACAAAAATTGTTTTGTAACAATTGTAATCAACCATTCTTTACACTTCGAAAATTAGAACGACTATGCCTTTGATAAACGCGAAGCTAATGTTGATATGTGTAATACTCTTACTGATATTATAGCGACAGTAATATTGGCCTTGATTTATATGTAGGGACCCTGGTTTTTTGCAAAAATAATTTTTCCCCACTTTTTTTCAGTGCCTTACGTGCACATCTGCAGTTCTGCTTCATGGTCAGTGATTGGATATTTTAACTCTCTCGAGCCATGGGATTCTACCGGAAAACCACAGCCGCGAGGTGTTGCAGAGACTTTATTGCAATTGGCTCTGACAAATAACACACAGACACGCTGCCAATAACCATGAAGCATAATTGCAGATGTGCACGTAAGGCACTGAAACAGACTGGGACAAAATTATTTTCGCGAAAAACCCGGGTCCCTATTTATATGAGGTTTACGCGGGTTGCCAATATGTGCCTGAATCACTGGAACAGCTTCTTAAGAAATACAAAATTATTATTATTTACATTTAATTAGGAACTCATGAAATGTTACGTTTAATTTAAAATATTTCACACCAGTTGTTTTTGCTTAATTGCTCTTCTGATGACTAAGGACTTAAAAATTTGTGTTATTAATTAGTAACATACTCAACTCTAACTGCTCTGTATGTACCTGAGCACAATATCTTAATTAATTGGCCACGAGTCTTTATAGGATATTCGTTACGTGTGTAAATGCTTTGTGGGAAACTGGTCATGCTAACGTGAATCTAGATTATAACTGGTCAATAGCTATATCTGAGGCAGGCCACGACATTGTGGGCCAATGAAAAACGTCGAGACAACCTGCAACAGCTTGTATTCTAGTCTTCCGCCAGAAAATAGCGCTAATTTTGCACATCCCTGCTGATGGCATGCATTTCTACAAATAAAATATAGCATATAAAGTGGTATTTTGGACCTATCTCGTAAGCTAATGGTCTGGCGACTTTGCACCAACGAGTATGTCCTGCTTACTTTCGGTAACTTGTTAACGTACTGTTTTAACAACCTTACGCCACATTTATCTGGTGTATAGTAATTTAAAGTACATTTTCTTATCAAATAATGACCTACGACTGTTTTTTACCAAGAAGAAAGTACGTTCTGCTAAGTTGTTTTCAGCCGGTATCAGTTAACTACCATTTTCGGGGCTACTTTGACTATTCAAAATATCATTTTTTGGGTTTTCTGGTAAATAAACAGATAATCTGAGCTGAGTATTTTAAAATATTTCTGTGATCCTTATAGTTAATGTTTGAAACATTCATCACTAAACGACATAAAAACCAAAATTTTGAGTGTTCAAAGTTACCGTACAAGGTCGAAGTATCCCCGGTTGACGGTACCTGTTATGCTACATGTATTAAATCAGCTAATTTAAATGAGAAACTGCGTAGGAGGAAATCATAATTCTTGTGCCTAGAAGAGCCAGAAGCAATTAGCTGCAAGGAGAAAGTAAACGGAGCAATGTAAATTATTCAATTAACTGCGGACTAGGTGCACTCTGAGGTTATCTGAAACGGCAGAGGTTCGCAGTTCGCCATAACGACGCGCAGAAATTGCCTTGGAGCAGGTAGATTACAGACTTCATTTACCGGCGCTGTGCCGAAGCGCAGTCCACGTCCCTTACAAACCTATGAATTAATTTACCTTTCCAATAATTACCGGACGCTGTGCGCCACTTCAAAGCCTGCATTGCAGTGGTAATCGTGCCGGGTTGTGTAAATCATTCGTTTTATTTGTTTTCACAACGTTCGTCTGTGGGCATGCACCGGAAATTCCAACGAAATCATTTCTAGGATACTCTAAAATCCTAACGACAGTACATTTTCGCTACATTTGAGATTGAATAACAGTAAATTAATTTCATTTTATCTTGTGTAGTTACATCATTACTCTGGTGTAGCTATTCTGCACAAAATTAATTAAATTTAACAGGATATCTTCATGAGAGTTTCCGTCATCTGGTGTTAACTAAGCCATTGCAATTTTATGTATTTTTAGACTTTCTCTGTAGACGTGCCTGGCAGTCGAGCATGGTTCTTTTATTCGAAACCGTCGCAACTCCGACGTGTCGGTAGAACGACGCTAGTGTCATGACGACTGCGCGAAAATGCGAGCATGGATCGCCGTGTCATAACGCTTCCGTCAGAATTACTGCGTCAAATGAACGACGGTGCCAAAGAGGAATATATGCAGAGGTTGGTACGACATTTGCAGTAGTGACGTGTTATTTTCGTGTATTGGAGAATCTGCTTTCAAATTTCAGCCAATAGAAAACCTCCGTGAAGAAAAATATTAAACAGCTGTAACGAGAATGACGTTATTTGCACTTAACCTGTACATTAATTGTAAGTGACACACTTAACCTGTATTTTTATTCACAAGTGACACTTTAATTTATTACACGTGTGAACAGAACTGGAAGAAACTGTGGTCAAGTGGCGATATTCTGTGGCAGTCGTGTGGGGTTTGCTGTTAATATTAATTTCATGAGTCAGTGTATATGTCACTATAGTAGTAGTGTTGTTGCCGAAATAAAAATATCAATATTTGACCATCGATTTTAATATCCTCATTTGGCTGTCTATGAACGATGTAAAATAAAACATGGTAAATAAAGCTTAACATAATTTTTAACATTTCAGTAGGTCTATGTAGCTTATATTTTTCAAGTCTACGTATGATTTACAACGACAAAATTATTTTCTGTCAGAGCATATATAATAAATAACAGAAGACGATAGTTACTATTCTCCACTCAATAGAAAAAATCACCTTAGATTTGAGGAAAATATATATTTTGTGATCTCCTTTACCCTGTACACGATACAAAATTAAAATTTGTTTCCCTATCTCGGAAAAAGACAATGCATGAACATAAAAAAACGTACTGCTCAAAATTACAAATATTTTAATAATCTTCGTCGATATCTTTTGTCCTACAGATTCAAGCCATGAATATTAAAACACCGGAATTTTTTTTCTACCGCACATCACTTTCATTCGGTTTGGTTATACTTACACGTTAAAATTACAGACAAAACACATGCGTACACTAATACAACACCAATAATTACCTAAATACGCATCAGTTAAAACAAATTGTTTTCTTCAAAAATATTCAATACAAACTATATTACTTATTTCGGTATTAGCGATCAGTATGGGCAAGATGTAGGCTGTGTGGTCAAGTTATAGGTTATGGTACGTATACAGTAATCGAGCTTTACATTTGTCTTTACACGTATTGTTTATACCGTGTGCAGGCTTTATATTGGTTAGAAATATATGTTGTCACTTGAAACTGTGAGTATGGCATTGTTTCTATGGATATTTATTTTAAATACGCACGTTGTCGGCCTCTTGACACGCCAAAATACCGCGTCAGTGTATTGACGGTCCCGTCGTTCATCTGAAACGCTTTGACGGGCAACAAACAGAACCGTGCTCGCTTATTTGCGGAAACGTCTTTCCACTGACGCGTCGTTCTGACGACAGGAAGAAAACACGAACCATGCTCGACCTGCTGCTGTTGTTGTATTATAAAAAGTTATCGTAATTGAATTCAGTTAACTTCACTAACGTTTATCGAAAGAGCGATATCTGTGTTTGATGAAATGATTATTTGAGGTGTAGATTTCGATAATAATGAACATACATTAGTAACTCGAAACGGTACAAACGTACAATAATTCCGTTTAAATATTTTAATTCATATATTAATGTTTCAACCTGAAAACTTCACAGTATTTCATTGCGAGATGACTACAAGCCATATTGTCTTAGTGCGGCTAAAAAATGGTTATACTTTAAGGCACGTTAATTCCGAGCATTCATCTTCCAGCCGCTTAGATTTCTCAGCCTAATACATAGACAGGCCACGGTCAGTTATCAATTACGTTCTAACCGTACAACAAGGTGGAAGACGATAGCGCCAAAATCACTATAATGGAATACATTTTCCAAACATTATATTATATTTAGGTTTTAATATTGTATTATATTACAAAATTATTGTTAAATAATTATTACAAACATAAATTTAAAAAATCCGAGTTACACGTTAGGGTTGAACATAAAAAAATTCACAAATGTTTTGATAGAGCAGTACCCTTACAGAATAATTACTTGAAATGTGAGTAACGTTAATATTTACTCCCTATTTGAATTTCGTGGTTGCACAGTTGGTGGGTTGGTAGGATTAGTTTAGTCCGTCACTGCTGCCAGTTTCGAATGTTTTCGAAAGCAATTAATAGGATGAAGGAATATCCATTTGTTGGAGTCACGGCCGTAGAATAACATGTCTGGACACTCGCCAGGAAACTTGACCCCCTTGTTGTTTGGCTGCAGTTCACCAAGTTACAGATAATTCTATACATTTTTGGCGCTGTAATCCGGGCGGTCGAGCTCAAACTCCGCCCACTTCCCTCCCACTAAGATGAATAATTTATCAATACTTTTTTTTTTTATCAATTTTTGAAATAATTCCTTCGCTCACAATTTTAAATCATGGCTCCAGAAATCATTGTTTACTTTATAATGTTAACAATGGAAACAAGTGGGTGGAGGGGGCAGCGGTGGCCGAGAGGAGGTCGACCCCTTGTGGCTCAGTTGGTTGAGCGGCTGGCTTTGGTGCGGGGGGGGGGGTTCTGGGTTCGATTCCCAGGTCTGTCCTGTGTGTAAATTTGTGTTTGTCCATTTGGGTCTCAAGAATTGTCACTATACAAATTGTCTCATGAAAAGTGTTGGGGTCACTCAAACTAAGTCACATTAAAGGGGGGAATGTTTGGTGCAGTGATGATGCGGAATATTCCGCATCGCCGCTGCACCAAACTTTTTTTATAAAAAAATAGGTCAGACCTCTTGCCTCCCACCAAAGTCGATCGGGGTTCGACTCCCGGCGGGGTCGGTCAACGGATTTTCACATGTGGAAATAGTGCCGGACGATGCCGTTGGTCGGCGTATTTTCTCGGGGATCTCCCGTTTCCCACGCCTATTCATTCCGGCGCTGCTCCATACTCACCTCACGTCACCCCTCACTGGCTCTTCAGACCTGATCACTGAGCAGAAATCTTTCACATTCAGTGTCTCCTTTAAGGGCGTTCACGTGACAAATATGCGAAATTTTATATTTGCACCGCATAGACGTTACTTGTTACAACGTATTTCACATGTATTTTTTTTTTTTACTCTCATGGTTTTCCCATAGTGACATGACAATATCAAAATTAGGAACTCACGGAAACATAGTAATAACAAAAACCAAGTGTCTTACTCGAATGAAATAATTAACACTGAAATGAGGTATTATGGGCACTGTGATAAATTATTTAAACACACAAAATGAGATTTCTTTGTAGGCCTACCTAAAAAAATCTTAAAATTAGGATTATTTACTTCAGTAATGGCAAATTTTAAAAAAAATACATCAAGAATGTTGTGTCTTTTTATTTTTTATTTTTTTACATTTTAGCATAGTGCTCATAATACCTATTATAAGTGTAAAATAGTTAATTCCAGTAAGAAACTTGGTTTATGCTATTCCTATGTTCCCGTAACTTGCGAATTATGACTTTGGCGTGCTGCTTTGGGAAAACCATAAGAACTAAAAAAGTTTTGCAGGTGGAATATGTAGTCACAAGTAACGTCTATAAAACGAACACAATGTCGTGCAAATATAAAACTATACATTTTTGCTACGAAAACACCCTTAAGGGCGCGGTCTACCAAAATTTTCATCACCATTTTTTAATTTTTTATCTGTACTAGATATGTTTTTCTTATTTTAGACACAAAATGTGACTAATTTTGGCTCTTATGGAATTGTTTTATCTCTCATAGTTTTCGCGTAGTAACTTGTTAAAGTCATATTTTGCATGTTTCCGTTTTAACGACTACACTAAAACCAACTGATATACCAAACTCAAAAAAATCACAGTGGATAAAGTCATTGCAGGCTATAATGTTATGCTCATAAAATTAAAGAATAAAAATTATTTGAATTTTAAAAAATTGCTGAAACTTAAAATAAAAGTTAAAAATATTAAATATTTTTTTTAAATACAAATAATTTTTATTCTTTAATTCTGTGAGCATGTCGTTGTAGCCTGCAATATCTTTATTCACTGTGATTTTTTTGAGTTTAGTATATCAGTTGGTTTTAGTGTAGTCGTTAAAACGGAAACATGCAAAATATGACTTTAACAAGCAACTACGCGAAAACTATGAGAGATAAAACAAATTCATAAGAGCCAAATTTAGTCTCATTTTGTGTCTAAAATAAGAGAAAAAAAATATCTGGTACAAATAAAAATTAAAATAATGATGATGAAAATTGCGGTATACCGCGCCCTTAATAGCTCGCTGGCGATGGGAAAACTTGATGGAAAACAACGGACGTTTACCAGAGCTACCTGTGCTGGAGTACGTCTGGCTACGTTCTGGGGCAACAACCAATAGGAAAATAGATGCACCTCAAATTGCACATTTTGTGCATTTTAGCCTGCAGATCTTTTAACTAATAAAATATTCTGCTCTTTACAAATGACTAGAGCTAGTGGTTTGTGGTGGAAAGTATTATGCACGACTATGCTTCATTCTTACGTGTACATCTGCATTGACAGACTGTTTGAGTAGAGGTGTCGCCTATTTGACTGAGCCAATGAGAACAAGGTTACTGGAACACACTCGTCTGTGATAGAACCTCAAGACTTCAACACTTAACAATCTCTGAACAACAAGTAGAGCTGCAGGTGTCCACTTAAGAGACACTGAAACGAGTTCGTGCAGAATTGTTTTACACAAAAACCAATGCCTCAAGTAAACAATTATGATTTAGAGAGCCGGAATTAACTTGGTTTCAACGTTCAGCTGGCTGATGCCATACCCTGTGTACATACAGCATGTACTCATGTACTTCTCCGTTAACTGCTATTTCAGCGACCCTAGTAGCAAATACAATAATGTTTCTAAAGTTGGCCAACTGTTGGCAGACGCGACCAACGTTCGCTAGTATGATGGTCTACTTTCGCTGTAATGGTTGTTAATCAGGCCATGTCAGTAAATATGTTTGTAGTTATACTGAAGTAATTTTAATGTAGGCAACTTAGTTTAAAAAGACTGACATATTTCAGTATACGGTCCACAAGCAGACTTAGCAAACTAACACACCAGCATCTGAGTATAATAAGAATGCTTCTGGTACACTTGTGGTTGATGTGTGGGTGATTTCATTATGCATCATTTATGCCACATGTGGCCGCGGGTGCATTCCGAATGTTTACTGCCTGTGGGCTGCCTATAACGATCACATTTGCTCAAGTGGACCAATTGATGTTTGCTAGTTGGGTAGTAACTAGTTGTACATCTGACATGGTAGAGCAGGAGTCAGTGAGTGTTAGCTTGTACGTAGTTTTGCGAATGTTCCGTGGTTCGGAGTCCTCAGGGACAGATTTTTGGCGAAAACAAAATTAATCATGCAGCAACTTGTTTCAACGTTATATGAGCACATCTGCAGCTCTGCTTCACAGTTGATGTCAGAATGTATTTATGCAGACGCTAGCTTATTTGACTGAGCCAATCAGAACAAGTTTATTGCGACACTACATGCCTGTGATTTTCTGGTTCGACCTCCGAGACTCTGAGAGTCAAAAACATCCAATCACTGGCGTTGAATCACAGCTGCGGATGTGTACATAAG
Source organism: Medauroidea extradentata (assembly GCA_003012365.1). Taxonomy (NCBI): domain Eukaryota; kingdom Metazoa; phylum Arthropoda; class Insecta; order Phasmatodea; family Phasmatidae; genus Medauroidea; species Medauroidea extradentata. The sequence continues at coordinate 46,097 of PNEQ01028826.1, read as the reverse complement.
GCTCTGAAACAACTTTATTGCAAAATTATTCTCACAAAAATCATAAGTAACTGTATTTATGACATCAAGTAATGAAAATATGCAAGTAGGGTCGAAGATAATAAGTAGGCCTAATCAGTAGGGTCCGGTAGATTTCGCGAAAAGATTCTTGCAGCACTTTGTTTCAGCATCTTACGTGCGCACCTGCACTGAAAAAAATACTTATTGGACACTACAAAATATTTTGTTATTATAGACCTTACAAAATTTTTTTTTGTGGTAACCACAAAATTTTTTTGCTGTCCACAATAAAGTTTTGCAGTGACTACAAAAAAGTTGTAACCTCTACAATAATATTTTGTGAGGACCATATTGACAAAATATTTTGCAGCCACCACAAAACCGTTTTTTCTGTGGGCATCTCTGCTTTGTGGTCAGTGATTGGATGCCGTAACGTACAACGTCTGGAGGATAAATCCGCAAATCACAGACGTGTTGTGTCGCAGTTATCCACGTATTGATTGGCACAGTCAAATGACTAATGACTATGCACAAAAAAAAACACTACGAATAATCATGAAGTCGAGCTGCAGGTGTGCACGTAAGACACTGAAACGAAATGGGGGGGAAAATATTTTCAAAAAAACTACCACGCCCTAGTAATCGGTGATTCAAAAGAACAAATTTCAAGGTGGAAAGCTCTAAAGTATGCGAGCAGTTCTAGTTAAATGACATCAGTCGCAGCTGCCAAACAATGCTACGAATTGTTCCGAAGGAAGATATTCCCAGTTATAAAGTTCTGTAAAACTTTTCTTCTGAAAAGGATTCTTTGGTATCTGCACGTAAGTAAAGATTTTCCTCGTAAAAAGGGAAAAATACACTTTTAATTATCTTGTACTTTTGCAAAGAAACTTCTTAGGAAGTATATTTCCAGAAGAATTCTTTCTGTGAACACAAACGCTCTAATTGTGAAGTTTAGTTTTTTCAATAAAATCTCAGTTTCTGCAAAGGATTGTTTGAGAAGCAGGATTCCCTAGTAATTGCTTTGAAAGTAAATTTATGAAACACTACTACAGAGTATACAATAAAGGTAAGATAAGTGGTCCTTACGTCTCGTCGATAACGAGGTTATTATAGACGCCGACACATAAGTTGGTACGGGTTTTTTTTTTTCAACCTCCGATTGGCTGTAATAAAAAAACGGGAATGAATTTGGAAATTATTTCAATGTCAAAAGAAACGTCCATCTTGACACTATTGTTCCACATAATCACCGTGCAGATTGAGATATTTGTCGTACCGATGCACCAGCTTGCTGATACCCTCCTTACAGTCCGTATTTGGCACAGAGTGTCTTCCATCTTTTCCCCACGTTGAACAAGTGGCTTGGAGGGCGACGCTTCAACACCCATGATGAACTGCAGGATACAGTGTTGTTAGACGTACCATGTTCATGGTACTTGTGTCATTATTTTACCTGGTGAACCATGTAACATGACGAGGCTGTCATGGTACGCAAATGTACCATAATCTAATTACCTGTTGGATTTCTAGCGATTTTCATTGTAATGTATACTCGAAGACTCAACGAAAGAAAAAACTGATGCTTATTGCAGTAATTTCAAGACATCTGACGAGATGATAAAGAGGATGATAGCAACACACCTAAATCCCGAGTCTATCTCCAAAATTTTGTGATCTTCAAAGCATTATCTATTTCCATATGTACGTATGTAATACCAGGAGTGTAAAATTAAAAATAATAGACCATTGAGTAGTGAAAAATTGATAAACAAAATGGTATTTTTTAAAACATTTGTTATAAATGTACCAATTTATTTTAGCAAATGTATTATAACTTTGAATGATCCGTACCATAACAGAAAAACTACGATATAACATCACTGCACTGTTAAAACTTGGCTGAATAGGCAGGGGGCTTCATTCTTTACAGAGGATATCGGCAAGCTGGTGCCTCGGTACGACAAATACCTCAATATGCTCAGTGATTATGTGGAACAATAGTGTCAAGATGTACGTTTCTTTTGACATTGAAATAATTTCCTAATTCATTCCAGTTATTTTATTACAGCCGATAGGAGGTTGAAAAAAAACCCTCGTACAATGCCAGGAGCTGGGAGAGGAGTCGACCATGGCCTTTGTTAAGGGAGGAGTCAACGCGAAATTTTAATTATTTTAAGAATTGTTATAATTGTACGAGATATTGATTTTTTTGTAGGCATATATAGTCACAGTAATGAAAATTTTCTAGCTTTCGTAGTTTATGTATAATGGCAAGTAAAAACCAAAATTTGCACAATACAGTTTTATACAAGAAACGAAAACCAATTGTCTTACAGAAACGTAATAATTCACACTGAAGGAAATTGTCACGAGTTACAACTAGACACGTGTAATAACATTGTATTGGAGTGCTTTGTATTAAAAAAAAACACCAATTTGACATTTTTAAATTTTAAAGTCAACAATTTTGTAAAAGTTCAAAAAATATTCAATCCAGTTTTTTTTTTATTTATGTCTAGAAATAACTCGCGACATTGGTCTTCAGTGGGAATTTTTTCATTTCTGTATGCTAGTTAGGTTTTCGTGTCTCGTATAAAACCGTTTTATGCAAATTTAGGCTTTGTCATGCCATCATACAAATGTATGGAAGCTGGAAAGCTTTCATTTCTGTAAAAAAAATAGTCACGCTGTTGTCCTATAAAACAAACAAAGTCTCGTATAAATACAAAAATTACTAAAACAATTAACATTTTTCAGGGGGGTCCCTTCCCCACATAAGGAACCGTCTCAGCATTCGAATTGAGCGATTTCGATAAACCATCGAAAACCGAAATGAGGATGGTCGGAGCTTGGGATCAAACCCGAGTCCTTCATAATGCGTATAGGCTACGAACAAAAATATGTGCTCTATCTGTCAGGTGTTAGGAAAATAATGTCGTAACTGTTCAAAATTGTTGAAATATTCCAAATACCTATTAAAGTGAATGAAGTACACTTTCATGAGCAAAGTTTCTTGACGTAATAATTCGGCAGCGTGTCAGGGTTTATATTTTTTATATACATTTTTACAAAAATTTCTTTGTGAACTGGTTAACAAACATTTCTTTAGCAACAATAAAAGTTTGCAGCAATATTTACAAGAAAAATGTTGTGATATTCAAAACATAGTTTTTAAATTTTCGAAAATTATTTGGGAATATACGTGTATAGAGTAACCAGTTTGTCACGAGAATAATTTTTGCGCAGTTATGTTTGTGTGCCTTACGTGCACATATGCAGCTATGCTTCATGGTTATTGGCAGCGAGTCTTTGTTCAGACACTTCTGTCAGTTGACTGAACAAATCAGAATTTAGTTACAGAGTTAAAAAAAAATGCAATGATTGATCTTGAAGCAGATCTGCATTTGTGTACAGAGGGCATTGGTACGGAGTGGTGCAAAAAAATTTTCGCGAAGAAATCATGGCTGTGTACATACATGATGCTGTATTCGACTATTCCTTTTGATTTCCTCTAAATTAAAAATAATAATTTATAAAGATTCCAGGCTGAGTGTAGCTGTAGTGAAGCACTCTAATCGCTTTTGGAAGGACAATGGTATGATTCTCGGGTCCAACGAACCTGCTTTGAGAATTTTCTAGAATTTTCCAAATATTCTCCAGGCGAATAACTCCATACTGGCTCTGGTCAATTCCCTTTACCTTCGTATATGTCTACCAAAGCCGTGAAGATATTTGATTTCTCGTCAAACAAACATCACATTAATATATTAATAATTTTTTTACAAGCTAGTTTTCAGATAGTTTTAGAGTGCAAAATCTATTTCCGTTATAGAGGTGGTAAATATGGCGAATATTTCTTGGGTTAACACACTCTTGAAAACACTTCAGTTTATTGTAACATACATAGTTGGATGAGAACAGCTCAACACGACAAAGCTGTCTACAGGCCAATCACTGGTGTCATTACACTATTAAAATTCTTATTGTCTCTTGTCAAATAGATTGAAGGGGATTGGTATATATGCCGCTTTAGAATTCTTCAATTTTCCTTGTAAGTTCCATGCAGCGAAGTATATTAGAATTTCCCGTACAGCTTAGCATACATATTACCATCGTAAACTGTCCCAACGTCACCACTTTATTTAGTTATTTACTAGTAATTTTTCGGACGAAGAAAGTTATTATTTTCTACGAATGCTCACAGGTATAATAAAAGCATTTGTAGTCAACTAACGCCAGTTGTGTGCTACGTAAGAAACTTCCCTCGGCTTTTTTCGAAGCACAAAACAATTTAGAAAATTGTACGCCAAATTAAATGCAGAAGTTACGTTGTTCCAACATGGCCGGAACTAATCCTCCTTGAGGGTGTTCAAGTCGGAAAAAATCATAATTTTATATTTGCATAAAACAGTGTTAGTTTTGTTAACGTCACTTGCCAGTGCAGTACATTATCCTCCTACAAAAAAAAATAACTCAGTCAGTTTTCCCATACTGAAATTTGAAATTGTTTGCTACATTTAGGAATTTTTTTTTAAATACAAAAATATGTTGTATTGGATTTTTATATATGTAAAGCCCTAGCCCGATACATGTACTTTCACTGTGAATTTTTTCGTTTCATTCTGTTGATTGGTTTTCGGGGGCGGGGAGGGGGGAGGGGGGTTGTGAGCTAAAAGCATACAAATGCCACTATGGGAAAACTGGCTGAGCTAAACCATTTTTTTTTTTTTTTGTAAAAGGAAAATATGCTCCGAAGCAACGTCTACAAAACTAACAGTTTCATACAAACATAATATTAAGAATTTTCCCCGCTTGAACACCCTTAACAGTTTTACTTCCAGACGATAGACAGTCGGAGGATGCGGTGGCCGAATGGTCAGGTCATTCGCCTCCCACCAAGGCGATCCGGGTTCGATTCCCGGCGGAGTCGCTCCTCGGATTTTCGCATGTGGGAATCGTGCCGGACGATGCCGCTGGTTGGCGGGTTTTCTCGGTGATTTCCCGTTTCCCCCCGCACCTTCATTCCGGCGTTGCTCCACACTCATCTCGTGTCATCGTCATCCCTCACCTGCGCTAACCACCTCGAGGTTGAGCGCTGATCAAAATCTCTCTCTCTCTCTCTCTCTCTTTCTCTAGCCAGACGGTCGTATAAACAAAGCTTGATATAAGCTGAACGTTCGTTGAAACGTAGGCAAACGTAAAGTTTTTCCCCGCAACAAAATAACGATCTCTACTGATAGTAAATCACCTCCTTACAAAGATGGCGGCGAAGAACCAGCTGATAGCGGATGGCTTCGTAACGCTGGAAAAATGTTGCCAAGGGAAACAAACGGGTGTCCCCTAGAAAGAATGCGAGGTTTCATATTTTTTTGCTGGAAATTGTTTCGGAACGCGAGCAGAAGAATTTCCGCAAGGTTTGTCACGGAGAACGACGGCGACTGCAAAGGGCTGTCAGTAGTCGCGTGTGGCAACCTGGACGCGAGGCCCCCGGGGACAGAGAGATTCCTCCGACTCCACTCGAGAACGACACAAACATTCTTCAAAGTGGCCGCTAAGGGAGTAACATCGACCTTCCCCTGCCCCTCCTCTTCCCTCCCGCAATGTGTTCAACATGACAGGCTTCCACGTCTGACAGTTATTTCTGCGCGACCAGGTTGTCACGTCGAGCGAGGAATTACGATTGAAAGTCCTGGCGGGAGAAGGTCTTTGGTCGATGAACTGCGGAAATATATACAGGTTGCCCTCAGCCGAAGAGCATATAGTCCATCTCGTGTAAGAATTCCACTTTACAGTAGTCGTGTTTCGGTGGCGAAACGTTGGTACAAGTTATTCGCGTATATTCAAATGGCAGAAGTCTAGACATTTCTGTCCTATACACGCACTAGTTACAGTATATTAGTAGAGACAGGGCAAATTCGTGAGTTCACTGACTCGTAGGCTAGCCTCCAAGAATCTCTGTCAGCTTGTTGCGTATTACTACGTGAACCAGCCTCGGCGACGGCAGCGTCTTCAGGCGGAGCAAGCCAGAAATATTGGCAGGGTAGTCAACAGAAAAGTATACCACTTCATCAACTCAGAATAAAAAAAGAATCAAAAGAAAACACTAAACATAGTATTGCGGCGATGAATGTAAGAAAATAAACGAGATGTCAGAAATAAGCGTGCGGCCGCAACGCCACATCCTCCGCCTCTGAAAGGTCAGCAACAAGATTACAAGAAATCCTCACTAGTTGGGCAGTCCAACAAAAACACTCATCACAAAGCGACCAAACACCGCAGAACCAAATCCAACAGCAAAATAAGAAAGAAAACCACAATAGAAAAACATTAAGTGCTAGTAACAAAATAAAATACAAGAAACTCATACATAAATAGTTAAATTAGAGAAATACAAAAAAAAATAAAACAGTATGTAATACAGACATCTTACACATTAGCAGGTTTGGTGTCCTGTACATGCGCCTTAAACAAATCTCCAGTAGAAGGATAAGACAGAAGCAAGGAAACAGGCGTCAGTAGGCGCTCTACTTTATATGGACCCTTGAAATTAAGCGCCAATTTAGCAGTGAAATAATCAGCTGCCTTACTCAAGGAGTGCGTCCGGACCATGACCATGTCACCCGGCTTAAAACTTACAAAAGAATGCCGCGAATCACAGTTACGTTTCATGTTTGAGTAATACTTATGCAAATGGTCAGAGGCTTCAGCCCAGAACCGGCGGCTAGAAAGTTCAGAATTAGAGGGCATGTATGAAAAATGCAGCCCCCACACGCTAATAAGAGGATGAAGAAGATCCCGGCCAAAAAACAAATGAACCGGCGTCGATCCTAGCGCCTGGCTAGGGCTAGAAATCATAGCCATGACCAAGAGATGCAACGAATTATCCCACTTCCTGTGAGCATCGTGAGGAAAGGGGTTTAAGGCGGTTTTCAGGGTACGATTATATCTTTCGACTATGTTAGCCTCAGGAAACAAATGTCTTAGCGTTATCCGAGACCAGAAACGCAGGAGAAACTAAAACCTGTTCTTCCAGTAATCTCACAATAGTGAGTGATTTTTGGTCCTTATAATAGGAAAGGCTAGAAAAATATTTCGAAAATCCGTCTACCACGACCAAAATACTACTATTTCCCTTCTTTGATATGGGTAATGGCCCAAAACAGTCAATACACCCACTCCCACACAAAAGAAGGATTGGGGGGGGGGGTAGCGGTCAAAGACCTCAAAGGTTTGGAATTACTTGGTTTAGTTTTCTGGCACACGGTACACGATCGCACACGAGCCCTGATGCCATCGGCTATGCCTGGCCAATGAAAACGGCGTGAAATTCTTTTTAAGGTGTTGTTCTGGCCCTGATGTGCGTGCAATGATAGTATTCAAATACAATATCACGTAAACATGCCGGGACAAATGGCAAACAAACTATCACTACGTGTGCATTTACCCATTAAGCCTTTTTTCTCTAGAAATTCATTGGCAACACCACTACACCAACCTTGGCGTATCTTCTTGCAGTCATCATCTAATTCCTGCCAGCGCAATAAATTAACAAACGACTCCTGAATAGCCTGCAGGAAACTAACACTGGCGGCATCAAGGGCGCATTCTTCGTCAATAAGAACGAACTCTTCTGAATCAAACATCCGCAATAGTAAGAGAATTTGTAAAATCGCGAAAATATTTAACATAGTCTTCAATAAACTGTAGTATATTAACCGTGACACGTGTGAACAATTTCCTGTTAAATCACAAAAGTTCTGTGTTAAAACTGTGTAGTTCTAATTGGGTATTTTGAAGAGGGACACAGTGCAAAATTATCAGTGTTATACATAGCATATTGGAGCCTAGCAAACAATCAACTTTTCCCGCGATTTACCAGTGTCTCTAGCGATAGTGCGTCCGCTACTTGGTTTTCCGTCCCTTTAACTTGAATGATTTTAAAGCGGAACTGCGACAAGCGCTCAACCCAGCGGCTTAATTTACCTAGCTGCTTCTTGGATCTCCACAACCAGGTCAAAGTCTGATTATCTGTACACAAATCGAACTTCCTTGTATCTAAATAATCCGCAAACCACTCACGGCCCACACACAGACCAGAGCTTCTTTCTCGTACGCCGAGTAGTTGGCTTCGGCTTTGTTAAGTAGGCGGCTTGCAGAAGCAACGGGTAAAGTACCCTTCCCCGCAGGTTGAGACAACACCGCGCCCTATGCCAATTTACTAGCGTCCACATGCACCACGAACCTATTGTCAAAGTCTGGCAGAGCTAGTACAGGAGGAGAAGTCAAACAAGATTTCACCCGCTCAAAAGTACTCTCCTGATTAGGCCCCTTACGTTTCAACAGGTTCAAGGGCCAAAGAAAACACTAAACATTGTAATGCGGCGATGAACGTAAGAAAATGAACGAAACGTCAGAAATAAGCGTGCGGCCGCAACGCTACACTGAGATAATATGTCTGTGATTTACCACTGGAACCTCAGTACAAGTGGAGTTAAAACTACACGTCATAGGCAATGAATCAGTGTAGATGTGAACATACGGCACTACAACCAAACGGTACAAAAATATTTTCGTCACTCAATCGTAGCGCTATGGTATGAGCAGGGATAGGTAAATTTCGTGAATTCAATGACACACATGCTAAAATCCATGGTCCTATGCATACGCAATCCCTGTATATTCGTTCATTGTCTATTGTTCCACTGAGTAGCAGCTAGTGGACAAATATTCAGGACTTGAGTATGCATAGTACATTATATTCTAACATGCATGTCTTTGAATTCGCGAAATGTTTCCATTCCTTGGTATGAGTGAAAAAGAAAGGTTAAGGATTACATTTTATTTAATATTTTGCTGAATAGAAATGTATTTAATGTGTGTGTATACAGTCTACTTTTATTTTTACACTATCTTTCATTTTGGTTCGGTTACTTCCAAGCACCGCTTCAATGTACCAGCACATACTAGATAGTAATACAGACACGAAATGACGTGGCAGCTTATTGGCTGCCCAAGGTTGTTGATACCAGTCCCGTGTATGTTTGGCTCCTGCATGTTACTGCAGGTTTCCTATTGGTCTGGCTGCCTGATAGCAGGGCTGCCGCATTACGCTGATTGGTGGTAGGTGTTTCAACCATGTTGCTGGCCAGGGCAGCCATTTTGTTGGCGTGTGGGACTGAGTACGTTTTCCTACCGGCTATTTCTCTTCTGTATTACTAAATATTCTGTGGTACTAGGCGGTCTCAAGAGCCTATTGTCTCTTCACGGGATACTGTCCCAGAGGGCAGCTAGTTTCACCTCAGAACAAAGAGAACCATGTTTGATATTTGTTTCATTGTAGGTTTGTTTGTGGCTCAAACGTTCTCCCAGGTTTGTCTAATAAACTTTGTTCCAGTCGTAACTGTCACATAAATGTACACGTGCGGATTCTAATTTGTCCACAAATAAACTGGTAAAATTTTACAGTTCCTATTTATCAACAATTAACTTAGCTACTGAGTTATTGTAGTGACTCGATCAAATTATTTCTTCTCAGTGGATCAAGACTAATAATACCTCCAAACGAAATTATTATATGTTTCAGTATCAAAATTAACGAAACCAAAAAAATATATATGTTTCAGTATCAAGATTAAACAAACCAAACAAACTAGATATACGTTTCAGTATTAAGTTTAACGACACCAAACTGAATTAGTATACATTTAAGTACTGGCTTATGAACATTTATATGCTTGTTCTTATTATTTTAGTACTAAATTATTAAATATCATAAAATCGTTTAACATTATATTATTATTTGTCGATTTACACTTTTATTTTAATACTATATGATACAATTAAACGTTAATTCTTTAAGTAAGGAACTAAATACTCAAATACAAATTTTAAATTAAAGTTAAACCAAAAATTGTTAATGAATAGAATAATATATCTTCTCTCTAGCAATATTTCATAATAAGTGTTACGTACAAATAATATAGTTTAAATAAGTTATTTTTGTATTCGTCGGTTCACAAATAATGTATTGTAACATTGATGTGTATTTTAAAAGACAGTGACTGTAAGCCTGCTAAGTAGGGACATCAGTACGAGGGGAAATCTCTCACGCACATATGGGATGTATGTGTCCGAATCTAGGTTATACGTGCCTGTTCAATAAATCAGTTTCCTCATGCTAGCAACAATAGTTTTCTATCGATAATTATTCAAACTCAGTGTTTGTTAACCAGCAGTTTTGTGAATGGCCAGTGGCGCACGGCGGAAGCGACTGTATCACAAATCACACTTCGTATTCTCTCGACAAGGAATGTCAGATTCGTGACAATTATACAGTTGTCCTCGGTTACGTTTGATTCTCGTTTCTAAAACGATACCTCACGGGGTATCAACTCTCGGTTATTTATCAAATGTATTGCGTACACTTAAAAAAAATTAACATTTCCCTGCCACTTCAGGCAAATGCTGGGGTGATTCCTTAAGAGCGCGGTTCACCTCAGTTTTCCACGTCTTTTTTATTGTTATATTTGTACCAGATATTTTTCTTTTCTGATTTTAGACATAAATTGTGACTAAATCTTCCTGTTCGAAAATTTTTGTATCTCTCATAGTTTTTGTGTAATGACTCGTAAACGTCAAAATTTGCACTTTACGGTTTTATGTACGCCACTAAAACCAACTGACATACCAAACCGAAAATATTCACAGTATATAACAATGTTGTAGGCTATGAAATGACACACAAAAAAAATCTTTTTTTGTATTAAATAAATGCTTCATTTGGAAATGAACATTTAAAAATTTAAATACAAAAATTAATTAATTTTTGTTTTTATATATGTCAAATAATAGACTACTACATTGTTATACACTGTGGTTTTTTTCGGTTTGGTATGTCAGTTGGTTTTAGGGGCGTACATAAAACCGTAAAGTGCACATTTTGACGATTACGACTCATTACACAAAAACTATGAGAAGAAGATTTAGTCACAATTTATGTCTAAAATAAGAAAAATAAATAAAAAGACGTTGAGAACTACTTAGGTGAACCGAACTCTTCCTCAAGAGGGCGTTGTAGATAAATAAGCGCTGAATTCTTCAGTTGAGACCTACACGTTTTTGAAAGTCAGTATAGAAAAACTACAAAAGAGCAATCCTGGATGGTTATATTTGCCAACTTTATAAGCAAACATGTACCCAGAGTGATGCATTTGTTAAGCGTGACCTCTTGCGACCCGATCACAGAACATTTAGGAGTACAGAAGTGAAGTAGCCAGTAGAACAGCGAACTCAGTCACACACGCCAGCAAAATGGCTTCCCTGGACAGCAACACGGCGGAAACACCGACCGCCAATCAGCGTAAGGTGGCTGCCCTGCTAGCCGGCAGACAGGCCAATATGAAACCTGCAGTAACATGCAGGAACCAAACATACACGGGGCTGGTATCAACATCCTCGGGCAACCAATAAGCGGCTAAGTTCGCCCGTATCAAATGAGCCACCACGTCATTTAGCGTATGTATTATTATGTAGTCTGTGACCCAATTAGATGTACAAGATTTCGGCGTCAGAGATACTTCTTAAGATATACGTTAATCGAGAAAAGTTTTGCTCAGAAAGTTGACAAAAACTTTTGTCTATGGTTGCAGTTTTTTTTTTTTTTTTTTTTTTTTTTTTTTTTTTTTTTTTTTTTTTTTTTTTTTTTTTTTTTTTTTTTTTTTTTTTTTTTTTTTTTTTTTTTTTTTTTTTTTTTTTTTTTTTTTTTTTTTTTTACAAATTGGCTTCGATAAACCTACGATTCTGAACGGATGCTTTTAACGTTGAATTACATACCATGCACTCTAATGTAGAGCCGACCTTCGTAGCGTAGTTGGTTATGGACCGGTCTACGATGCTAGAGGTCCTGGGTGCGAACCCATGGATGTAATTTTGCCCCTTCCCCTCACTTTACACGCATCGGTTCTTATAACCTCTTTATTAAAGGGCCGTAAAACACCCTCAATACTCGTCCTTAAGGGCGTGGTATTCCACAATTTTCATCCCCATTCTTTTATTTTTTATTTGTAAAAGATATATATATATATATATTTTATTTTAGACACAAGAAGTGACTAAATTTGGCTCTTATGAAATTATTTTATCTCTCATATTTTTCGCGTAATGGCTTGTTAAATTCTTATTTTGCATGTTTCCGTTTTAAGGACTACACAAAAACCAACTGACATACCTCACTCAAAAAAATCACTGTGAATAAAGACATTCCAGGCTACAATGTCATGCTCATAAAAATAAAGAATAAAAATTATTTTTAATTTTAAAATAAATGCTGAAACTGAGAATAACAATTTTCAAAATTCAATAATTATTTTTAAACACAAATAACTTCTATTCTTTATTTTTATCAGCATGTCACTGTAGCCTGCAATGTCTTTATCCTCTGTGGTTTTTTGAGTGTGGTATATCAGTTGGTTTTTGTGTAGTCCTTAAAACGGAAATATGCAAAATGTGACTTTAACAAGCCATTACGCGAAAAATATGAGAGATAAAATAATTTCATAAGAGCCAAATTTAGTCACTTCTTGAGTCTAAAATAAAAAAAAAATATCTTTTATAAATAAAAAAAATGGGGATGAAAATTGTGGTATACGGCGCCCTTAAGAGGGAGTGACAGTGATCATCTTGAATTTTTGTATTTTGTGTCATAACTTTACTTCTGGGGAAATTTGTGAAACTTGAACCTAACTACGGAATAGAATACACATTTATTGAATTTTAGGCATTATAAATATTTATTTCCCGTTAGTGTTCTTACATATCGAATTCCAGTTAGAAGATACTTATTACTTTCTTAGCCGCAATTCTATCTGTAACAATAGTAACGGGAAATAAATATTTATGATGTATAAAATTTTAACAATATGTATTCTATTCCATAGTTAGGTTCAAGTTCCATGGATTTCAGAGATTAGAGAAACATACAGGTGGAGCATAACACCTTGAGACGGAAATGGGAGGAGCCCAACCGCCATATTGGTAACTGGAAAATTTTGTTTATTACCATAGCAACGAGTATAATGCGACTGTGGGTTGGCCAACCATAACCTCGTTTCTCAGTACATCTACAGGAACAGCTGATTACACTCCGCCATATTGCAACCTGAATAAACAAAGTCAGCTTGGCCTCAGTATCGGCTGCTAATGCTCAATTTGTACTTTTCTCTCATATCCACGACCGTAGAAGAACAGGTCTGTACACTCGCCTGGATATTTGACCCCCTTGTTGTTTGGCTGTAGTTCACCAAGTTACCGAGAATATTGTGTTTTATTGGCGCTGATGTTACGGTGGTCGGACTAAACTCCGCCCACTTCCTTTCCGCTGAGATAAACAATTTATCAAAACGTATTTTTTATCAATTTATGAAACACTTTCTTCGCTCACAAATTTATGAAAAGGCTCCAGCAATATTTATTTACTTTATAAATTTAACAATGGAAAAAATTGCATGGAGTTTGAATCCGACCGCCCGGGAAACAGCGCCAAAAAGTACAACATTCTCGGTAACTTGACGAACTACGGCCAAACAACCAGTAGGGTCAAGCACAATACGTTGTTAGATAGGCGAGTGTCCAGACCTGTTCTTCTACGACCGTGCTCATATCTGATGGATCTTGGCAGCTTAATATATATTGTGGCTGATTTCTCTCCGTGCAGATCCTACAATTACGTCAAGTTGTGTGTATCCATTTCTAACGATCACGCTGTCGATGACCGATATCCATTTACATTACTTCAACTGGTTGAGTTATTAATTGGCACGTATAAACTTTCTGACTTGCAATCACGAGAGTTGAGTGCTGAAGTAAACGATTGTTGAGTTACTAGTTGAAACACAGTAACATTAGCTCCCCCACACAGCAGCCTATATAGCAATGTGAGTACTGACAACTATCCTGTGCTTGAGTATGCGTACATAAAAGTTTCCGTGAGGTCAGTTTGCTTCTGATTTTGTTTCTATTCTGTTTTCTTGTAAAACTACCATTCGTTTAAATGATGTTATCTACAAGATCGTAGGGAACTAAATACAGGTTTGTTCAGATATTCACCGTCTATTTATGTGCTTCTTTGTCACCAAATGAATAATTAAATACGGACTTGAAAAATACTCAATAAATTTAAAAATTACAGCTCAACAATTGCACATGGTTATTACGTTTGCAACTAAGTCGCCTTGCATGGGTCATGTCATGAAGAACTATCACTGTAAAAAATTTTCTTAAAATGTTTAGGAAGTATTTGACCTAAACACAGTATGGGACAGTTACCATACTTCCGCCTTGTAAATATGCAAACTTTTACACTTGTTACAATTCAAGTCTGATATCTTCTGTGTAAATGTGACTATTTTATAAAAAAAAGTTTATGAGTGCTACCATAGATGCCTGGGAAACAATTCTAACATTCCTACTTTCTTAGCGCTCCTATATGCACATGTGGCACATTTACAAACTACTTTTTACAGTGTATAAACATATAAAAAATAGGAAAAGTAATTGTAACTTAATTATTTGTCACCCAGAGAACCACTTTAAGTTTTAGCAATCCGTTAATAAAATTGTAATATAATTACTTCCTTACGAGGAGTGAGAATAAAACAGATCGGGTAACCTAAAACGTCACCTGAATGAAGTCAAAACAGCAAGGCTGCAGTTTGACGCACGTGTGTGTAGAGTTAATGAGGAAGTGTAAATGACTTGAAAGGAGCTAACTTCTCTATCACGGTTCTCTTTGGTGCGAGGCTGATTGCTCTGAATTACGGCGGAATTAAGTCTCAGCGCAAAGCACATAACACACACTTAACCTTTGACACACCCCCTGTGAGCACACACGGGCTCTGAGGCGAACATCACTGCACAGAGATTCTTATGTAATTACTCCGACGCTCTCGGCTTCTCTGCCGCTTGTGCCAAAGAAGCTCATTATGTTACTACCAAACTCTGAAAATTAAGGTGGCTTCTTGCCCTGCGGATTAAATTTTCTGTTTACTTATCGTAATATTATTTTCATTAAAATTTTTATATTATAACTTACGTTTTACAAATACCTTATGATTTTGTATTAGATAATTTACCTGACTGCATTAATTATTCCATTATATGTAAGCTATTTTTAATTTATGAGTTTATCGTGAGGTAGTGTATTTAACAAGAAAGTTGAAAGCTAAATAATAAAATATAATTCAGAAGTTTGTATCTCCAACCGGGCTTGCAATGGCGCTATAGGTAAGGACCCCTAATTTTCGCGAAAAGAATTTTGCCCCACTTTGTTTCAGTGACTTACGTGCACATCTGCATTTCTACTTTATGGTTATTGGCAGCGTGATTTTTTGAAATAATGTCTCTCACTTGACTTTGCCAATCACAACAACGTTACTATGACGTCACAAGTCTGTGATTTGCCAGTGAAACCCCAATACACGTCAAAGCTAAGACGTCCAATCACTGATTATGAAGCAGATCTGTAGATGTGCACATAAGTCACTGAAACAAAGTGGGGCGAAATTCTTTTCGCGAAAATTAGGGGCCCCTACCTATAGGTCGTTCAAAATGAAGTGAGCACTGTGTAAAGTTGTCTTTCATCCATTTTGCTTCCACCTTTATTATTTTCAAAACATGGAAACTTCAATGTAACTAAAATCGAGTGTAAACATTTCAACACTCTCAAAGTTAACATCTATTGGCATAATGAAACATATATTTAATTAATTACAAGCTCTAATAAGTACTCAGTTTATAGTGACACGGCCTTCGCTTATTGTAATGAAGTCCACGTTTACTTAGTACACAGAAGGTATGTTGCCGTGGAGTAAATAAACCTGACGATGTAATTGAATGTAAATTCTCAGTAGAATTAACGTTTATGCACTTTTGCAACATTTATTTACAGACTTGAAAATTTCGCGTTTTTTATGTACTATACGTCTAGGTCTCGAACAACGGGAATTAGAATGGTAGTCACATAAAGTAATTTTCACAAAAACGATTAAATGTGTTTACATATAAAATACAGAGCCCGTTTTTTACTTCTTGAATTTTACTTCGAAAATTGAGTAGAAAAATGTAATAATTGTAAGACAACTTTCTTTTGAAACGTGTTTAATATGAATGAAAAAGCACCTCAGTAAAAGTGACTTACATCGCCATATTTCTATGCTCCTCAACTGTAAATTCGTGCAATTTAAGCAATTAGCTCCTGACATATTTGAAGCCTGTTGGAGGGTGCTGAGCCAATTATATAGAGACAACTAAATGGTGTGCCAATAATGCAATGTTACTGTGTCAGCGAACAGCCAATGAGAAGCTGCTACCTTCTTGAGAACACATGTATACTTGGAGATCACAGTCCAGAAACCGGTCCCGAAGTGAAATGCAGAAAAATTTGCACTTACTTATACAAAAAATTTCTAACAATTATGTCCTATTAGAATTTATTGGTTTGTGGATGTACGCCGTTGCTCATGTTTTTGCTTATCAAACCTGTGTTAGATGACAAATAACGAAAAACTAACAAGAAAAAAAATATATATATAAACGCAGACAAAAATAGAAAAAAAAAAGGCAATCCCAGAGGGTTTGTCAGTTGTTTAAATAAAAAAAACTGACAAATCCTCTGGGACTGCCTTTTTTTCCTATTTTTGTGTACGTTTATATATATTTTTTTCTTGTTTCTTTTTTCGTTATTTGTCATACAACACAGGTTTGATCACCTAAAACATGAGCAATGGCTTACGTCCACAAACCAATAAATTCTAATTGTAAACTCCCATTGCAACAAATATTTTAAAATCTCAAATTAGGTTCTAGTCCCCGAAGAGTTATTTTATTTTATGAAATAAATTATTTCATTTAATACATCTAGGTACTTGTATAAAAGAAAACATACTAAAATAAATGTTTCAGCTTGATTGACTACAATTTAAACTTAACTGTTCTACGCATATATTTTGTGTCAAATGGGACTTTAAACAATCAAATCGCTGTAAAGTGATTTTCTTACATAAGTAGGGACAGGTGGTTTTCACAAGAAGACTTTTACCCCAAATTGATTCAATAATTTACGTGCATGCCTGCGCCTTTATTTCGTGGTCAGTGGTTGGCCGTTTTCAACTCTCAGGGTCTTGTGATTCGATAAACACAGACGTGTGGTGTCGCAGTAATCTTATTATGATTGATACAGTCAAATAAATGACGCCCCTTCACAGAGACACGCTGCCAATAATCATGAAGCAGAGCTACAGATACACACGTGAGACAAAGAAACAATTTAGTGCAAAATTTTTTCACCGAAATTCACTTCCTCAACTTATTAAATATTGGCTCGGCACTTTTCAGGGAATTATAATAATTGAGTAACAGGTCAATTGCGAAAATGACCCGAAGTTACAGCCGTTTGTATACTTTGTTTTGTTGCTAAAATAAGATGCGAATAATGTAGAGCCACAATTTTATTACAAACATGTTTTTGCATCATTTTTTTTTTCAATGCCTTGCACGCACATCGGTATAGGCGGTTCGGAATAAAGTGAGCACTCAAAAAAGCCATGCTCAAGTTCTATTTTCAGTCAATTAGTATATTTCCGCACGTATCAGCTAACGAAGGGAAATGTCTAACCTATTCAGACACGTCACATGATGTTTGCGCGTTTAAGATAAATTGTGCAGTCGATAGGAACCTCTATAGTTTGGTAAAAATAATTCATAAATTATATCAAATTCAATTATGTCAATTTTGGTTGACTTTGTTTCAGTATTGTTGTATTTAAATAGGAAAATACGCGAAACAATATTACGTAACTTCAATGCCAACCATAGGCAGTGATGCAACTGTAGTT
This sequence comes from Medauroidea extradentata, assembly GCA_003012365.1. Lineage (NCBI taxonomy): Eukaryota > Metazoa > Arthropoda > Insecta > Phasmatodea > Phasmatidae > Medauroidea > Medauroidea extradentata. The sequence goes on along the minus strand of PNEQ01028826.1, from coordinate 28,206 downwards.
AATGTTGAATTATATGCAGTAACGGCTAGTGATATTTTCAGAGGTAAAATTTTTAGTGCTCACTTTATCCCGAACGACCTATAGCTGTGCTTCATGGTTATTGGCACTGTGTCAAATACGTTCCTTTTTTGACTACACCAATCATAATAAGGTCATTGAAATGTCATATATCTCTGATTTACCAGAATCCCAACGCAAGTGAGAGATAAAACATCCAATGACTGACCACGAAACCGAGCTGCCTGTGTAGTTATAAGACATTTAAATCAAATTGTACAAAATTATTTTCGGCACAGTAAGTCGCTCTAGTAAATTGTTATGGAAAACAAAATGGCGCTTACGTCTGAAAGTCTGCGGTTTCAAAATACCAGCTCGCTGATCAGCGCTGAGCGGATCTTCAGGGCGAGAAGTCGGTCGATAGGCCAGCGGGCAGGAAACGTCGAAAGTTGTGGTATTTGAGGCCTAACGAGCCTGCTGATGAAGACGAAGACTTCGCTTCGATACTAGAAAGCTAAATAGCAGGGTTAATCAAGAAGTTGTTCCCGACGTGTAAGGAAGTTCGTCCAACTCCCACCCCTATAAATAAACAAGACTTGCCCTTTAAGAACTTGGTCGTGCCGGCCACAGAGTGTTCAGCTATACAGAGGCGGCATTAAGAATTCGTAGAATGCCTAAGGACACATAGACCAGTAAAGCCTCACATCGTATTATTACTGCAGGGTGTTTCTCCTCCAATCAGCAGCCGCAAACAAGTTTTCCGAAAAGTTAAAATATTATTAAACTTGGTACCTATGCAGTACTTAGTATGGCCATCCGATTTTTATGATTTGATATTTTTAACATAAATATGATGTAAATACTATCAAAATATCGGGCATTCAAAATAGTCTATTTCGGGGAGATTTTTAAATTTTCAAACCAAATTTAATATTTTAGTATTTTATCGTGTGAATATTTATTTCGGCTGGGCTAATTTTTGTTTTTCAGTTCCGCTATTTTGTATTTGAAGAAAGGTATAAGTTTACACAGCTATTTTAATTATTTTTTTTTTAGAACTCTGGGGCTAATAGTAATTAAATTTAATACTCTGACAAATTATTTTTGTATTTTATATTATTATTTATTTATTTTTATATGTACACATTTTATTTATTTATTTTATATATTTATTTATATTTTATATATTTATATTTTATATTATTTATATATTTTATATTACAGTATTTTATATTATTATTTATATATTCTCCTTCAGTACATAATGAATTGTATTCCACATATTCTCACTTCTTCTTATCTCATTTCCTTTATTATTTTCCAACTCACTATTAATAAATTAAATATTTAAATCTTTTATGAGCAAACATAGGTCAAAATACATGCAGTAAATAATAATCTATATAAATTTCATATTATGAATGCCAAACAAGGAAATTAATTAAAGATCCAATGCTTAAAAATGACCATGACATTTAATACTTAAGTTACCTCAATTATAATCTTAACTATATTAACACAAAATTAACAGCATAATAAATATCTACAAAAATTAATATTATTTTATAACTTTGAATTAAAGCAAAACATTTTATTTAAATTAACAAGATTATAATGCTACCAATGAATGATTAATATTTGCGCGAGAATAAATTTATCTGTGAAATTTAGGCTTTTATATCCATGTATGGTTTTATAACTGGCCTGATTATTTGCCAAAATTGTTAATGATGGACTGAGAAGTGTGTTTGCAGCTATACAATTTGTATCCGGAGACTGTTATAGGCAGGGGCCCTGACAGATTTACACGACGCTATTGAATAGCTAAGCTATACACTATCATTTGAAATGTAATGCGCGTTAAAAAAAAATTTCCGAAAAACGGGATCCCCTAAAAATAAGTAATTAATTATTTATCTTCGGTGAATAAGACACAAGTTTTTTAAGTTGTATTTATGATGTTTCATTTTATAGAACTTTTTTAAGAGGAATTATGTTGGATTTTAATTTCTTTTAAAAATATTATTTAACATAATTATATAATTTCTGTTTGTTATCGTGACATTGTTGAAACTATTGTACGTAATAAGTGGATGTTCGAAAAACCAGTGTAAAATAAATACAAGAGACAAAAAACACTAACAACTTGTTTTTTAAACAAATTTTAAACTACAAACGGGAAGAAGACGCTACGGTAGCAGAGCAAATAATACAGAAAATATTATAATTCTTTGTGCATAGAAGATCTTGTTAATGACTTTAAACCGCTTACGGTCTTCTATTAATGGCATTCTTTATTATAAATTTACTTTCTAAGACTTTCTTTCCGCTCCAACAGTATCTGATGAGACGTTTCAGACCAGGTTTACAGTGTACGTTGCAGAAATATAAAACCTAGTACACGCAAGTATCTTTCTTGTACGAGGAGGCGAACACCTCAATTTCTAGTTAAACTATGTCGAGTGGCTGTCCACCGAGCAAAATAGTGGTTAGCGTATTCCGTTTGTGAATTTTTTTTTATGTCTGCATTTACGTTTTCCTATTCACTTATTTCACATACATCTTCATCAAAATTGAGTATACCAAAAAAAACTTGGTCCAGTAGTAAACATTCTTGACGTTCAGCAAAATATCGTAAAAGTACAATATGGGAAAGTACAGCATTTTAGCATTGTTAAAGCGCGAGGCTAGTTTCCAACGGCGAGAGCTGGAAACACTAGCAAAATTCGCAGTATTATGTCTTCTTTCCTATAGTAAACATAAATTTACAGACGAGATTTCTCTTAGGCAAATAGTATGAGAATGTTTACAGACGAGATTTCTCTTAGGCAAATAGTATGAGAATGTGTTTGTTGATATTTCAAACTTTAACTTTTCAAAGTATTAACTAACAGAGCATGGTTATATGTTTAAATGACGATTATACTTCATCTAATAAATTACAATTAATTAAACTTAAACTACCCATAGAGTAATGTGCTACTGTAGATGGAACCGCGCTCATATCGGCGTGAGCTGGAACTAAATAACGCGTCTTCTGTTTCTCTTATGAGTTTCCTACATTGTCGTTGTACAATATATTTGGTTCACCCTGGACCACGGTCGTAGAAGAACAGGTCTGGACACTCGCCTATCTAACAATGTATTTTGCTTGACCCCCTTGTTGTTTGGTTGTAGTTCGTCAAGTTACCGAGAATGCCGTACTTTCTGGCGCTGTAATCCGGGCGGTCGGACTCAAACTCCGCCCATTTTTTTTTTTTTTCCATTGTCAACATTATAAAGTAAAGAAAGATTTCTGGAGCCATTATTTAATATTGTTAGCGTAGGAAGAATTTCATAAATTGATAAAAAAAAAAACGTTTTGATAAATTGTTTACCTTAGCGGGAGGAAAGTGGGCGGAGTTTGAGCTCGACCGCCCTAACATCAGCGCCAATAAAACACAATATTCTCGGTAACTTGGTGAACAACCGCCAAACAACAAGGGGGTCAAGTTTCCAGGCGAGTGTCCAGACCTGTTCTTCTACGACCGTGGTCTGCACTGAAATCAATACGGGAAATACTGGCACCTCTACACGCTGCCTGAGAAGAGGTGTTACCAGGGTGTTAGAGGAGGCGGGGGGGGGGGAGGGATATGTATCCTCGTGAGCTCCAGGGGTCGCGGCAGTTGGCACCACGTTTACCTCCCGCGGTTACAAATAGCACAGCGGTTCCGGTAGCACGACCGGCGATAACTAATGCTGCCACGGAAACGACTGGCCCTGAGGGAAGGGTAGGTCACGTGCCCCCCTTGGCCGCAAGGTTCTGGCTGCTCACACATTCTCCGAGGCCATTGGAGGCGCTTCCACTACGCTGTTTATAAGTGGATGGTGTTACCCAAGGAGTATGTAAGGGTTTATAAGAGACGGCACTGCCAGGTTAACCAGCCTTCCTTATTTACGGCCCGATCTCGTTGTCGTAAACGATTGTGTATTACCAACCACGCAACAGAAAACATACACATTCTGTCGAGGGAAATTTTGTGTTAGTATCCACAGTGATGCATAGTCGTGATGAACTGTTTAAATATTTAATTAGCCTATAATGTTGTTAGATGAATGTTTTGTAATAATGTATTTTATTTATTTATTTTTATTTCAAGCAGTGAGGTTCTTGATATGGTTAAATTGTGTGCACTCATAACCTGTAATTTTAAGGTTATATACGAGTAAATCTGATATTTTTATTTAAGTACTGTTCATAAATAGTACGTAATATTAGGTACATTCGAAGTCACTTATTATAATTTTTCAAACAACTGGCAGCATGTGGGACACAACACACCACCACTCTATTAGGATAACATCAGTCGTAAAACCATTTTAAAGCGAAACGAAACACAGGTCATGAAGCTACATATAACTGGTACAATAAAAACCTAGTCCTAGGCAAAATAAAATGCACCTGGAACTTTAAAACTAAAAGGTCGAACTAAAACAAACCATTTGGTACGATAAATGTTGACGAATCGCAACCACGCAGCCAGCATGCACACGAGAGATAATAGTAACGGAAAATGGCGGCGTATCCTTACACGATCCTCGGGTGTACCACTACAAAAAATTTTCAAGACTCTCAATATACATCAACATTCTTTAAACAGTTTTTACAACAAAACAAAATATTCAATTCGTGTAGATTCCGACATTAACACTGTAATATATGGCAACTGCCTACAAATATTATTTCTGTAAAAATATTACAATAACGTGCAGTGATGTTTGTAATTTTGTATATTGGTACACATGCAATCGTTTACAGAAAATAAGAGCTGTGTAGGCCCTATCCTGTGTCACCTCCCTGGTGTTACCCATACAGTTGACAATGCGCCGATTGCAAGGTATCAGTAAAGCATGCTGAAACTTATTCCGATTTTAAACATGCTTACAACAATATTTACAACTGGACATGGGACTAAAATACAATTATTTTAACTGATACAAAACTGAAGAATATTTGATACATGTATAGCACGTAGTCTGGTAATGCATAACACCGTTCAAATATTATATTGATATACTTACACCGCCTAGTTATTCTTGCAACTACGTTCGCGTGGTTTTCAATTTCGTTGGTTATTTAAATGGTGCAAAAGTTCCACGTCATTCAGTAAAGAAATGTAGGCAAATTATTTTTCCAATGCTACTTCAGAAACTTGATTTTTCTCAAAATGAAACAAATAACTGAAAAAATCATTTTATATAAAAAAAAGTTTAGGATATAAACATTTAGGAACTTAAAACTAAATGTAGGTAATACCATTAGTATTGATAATAATAAATGATAAACTACGGCATGCATATTTTTATTTTAAAAAATTTATTTCTTAAAACATATTTATTTATAGTTGAAGAATATTGTTGTGTGTTAATAACGAGCACGTTAGGAACTTTTAAAAAGAAAATTGTCACTATATTTTTTTGGGGAACTCCGCATTGTCTTCTCGTCCCCCTCCCGGCAGATCTACCAAAATACAAATAACTTTTGTTAGAAGTAATCGCGGGGGCACGTACAACTAACCAAAATTTCGTCGCTATCTGAAGAGAGATATGTAAAACGCCTACGTTACAGATATATAAATATATATACATAAGGGAATATATGAGCTGCAGATGTGCAAGTACAGCACTTAACAAAAGTGGTGTTAAAAAAATATTTCCGCGAAAATCAGATGGCCTTTTACTAAACCGCGATAGAAAACTTACGTCGAAAATGTGTACTGACACATTTACGTCATTGAAATTCGGAAATTATTTGTGAGAAACAGTTTTTGCACGTTGTATGTACAGGATATTGTGTTTTTTTTTTTTTTACTTTAAGTATCTGTGGCTGATTCTGAATTGTTGTATTAATGTGTATTTAATTAAACAAAAACCTAAGTCAATACGTTTCAGTTATATTTCTTCAACGTATTTCTATGTAACTGAAATATTCGCGTTTTATTTTATGCACACGCTAGATTTCCAACAACTGTAAGATCGTGTCTCTTTCGCAATTGGCCCTTGACTTATCTGACATTCCCTGCTGGTCACTGAGCCAATGATAACATGCCCCATACTACTGTATCAGCGAGCAGCTAATAAATAGATGTTGCTTGTTTGAATAAGAGGTTATGTGTTCGTTCAGGGTACCGTGGAAGTGTAAATGTATACCTATATTTAATAACACAGTTCAGCATTTCTGCAATTAACTAAAAATAAAATTAAGATTTTCCTTCCGCATAGCCACAAGGTGAGAAATAAAATAAAGTACATAAAACTTATTTTTTTTACGAAAGATAATAGCAGTACAATAAACTATAATACAAAAGGAAAAAATTGTAAAGTATTTTTTTATATTTTTAACTGGAAGTGCGGTTTGCCATGTGTGCTGTGTCGGCTGTACTAGTTCTTATAGTCCACCATTGCGTTTGTACATTGAAAAATAATACGCTTTATTGACAGCGACGAAAAAACACGAAGCGTTGCGTTTGAAAATGTTCCCGCAGTGTTAACACTGCACCACTGACAGTTTGAAGTAATTAGTCCAGGAATATCTCACCTAGCGCACTACACACTTACACACACATGCACACACAAAAACTTCGTTTCATACGTGTAATAAAACTAATGAGGTTGTATGGTTATCGGGTGACAGAATTATGAGAGATGCAGTAAACCTATAAGCTTAAGGTTGTTCACGTGGCAAAATTCAAAATTTTATATTTGCTTGGCATAGTGTTAGTTTTATAGACGATACTTGTGACTACATTTTCCACTTGTAGACATTTTTTAGCTCTCATAGTTTTCCAATAGCGGCATGTCAAAGTGAGTATTTGCAAGTTACAGGAACATAGGTTTAACTAAAACCAAGTAACTTACGCGAATGAAATAATTTACACTGAAATTACATATAATGGGCACTATGCTAAAAAATTTAAAAACCGAAAACGAAGTCATTTTGTCTTTTTAAAAAATTGCCACAAATGAGGTAAATTTTCGTCTTTTTCGGATGTTTTTAAAAAAGTACAAAGGAATTCCATTCTGTGTTTTTAAATATTTTAGCACAGTGCCCATTATATGTAATTTCAGTGTAAATTATTTCATTCGCGTAAGTTACTTGGTATTTGTTAAACCTATGTTCGTGTAACTTGCAAATACTCACTTTGACATGCCGCTATGGGAAAACTATGAAAGCTAAAAAATTTCTACAAGTGGAAAATGTAGTCACAAGTATCGTCTATAAAACTAACAATATGCCAAACAAATATAAAATTTTGAATTTTTTCCACGTGAACGCCCTTAAGGCCTTGTTACGGAGTTTTGCAGTGATTTCGAAAATATTTTTTTTACTGCTGCCTAATACTCATATCAAAATTTCGCTGCACAGTTTTGACACTTATATGTTATAATTTTTAGCTGAATTTTTTTGTAGAATTATAATGAACGGTTTTTAGATTTCATTACCCAAAGTACCACGTTTTTCGTCGTGGAAATAAGCATAAATGAAGGAAATTATTTTTTTGCTGGCGAATGGTACATTATTCTAAAAAAAACGCGTTCACAGTATTGTGCATCGTGTGATTGCACATTGACTCAAATTTTTTCAAAACTTTTGGTTACAAAATATTTGAGTTGTTGGCGACAGTCTGACAAAAAAAATCCGGGAACACGCACTTAAAAGGATTCAACAAACTTCGCTGAACGCAAATAAAAACGAATGAAAGAAATAATGAATTTTATTTGGCTAGTTCTTCCTAAAAACATACTAGGCAATGGTACACACCCAAAAAAGTTACAGGTCCATTTGAGGATAAGTTAAATTTCAGGAGCTATGTACGTAAGTCACAGTTTTTAACCTACTTTCCTAAGGAAAGAGTAGGCTCATGAGATCAGCTTCCTGTCTGTGTCCGTGTGTGTGTTTGTGTATTTCCCCTTAAAAACTTTAGAACCAGTGGACCGAATATATATATTTCGTTTATGCCTTTCTAATATTTTCAAAATGGCGGCCGTTTGAACGTCTTTAGATCATCCAGATATCCAAGGAAAATTATTTCAGAATTTCACCAAACTTGTTACACTACATGCAGAGTTGTCTTAACTTTGTGTATTGCGATCATCCTGTGTTCATATTTTCTAAATAGCGGCCATTTACATAATTTTAATATAGTATTACATATCCAGGGAAATTCTTTTCAGAATTTCATCAAACTTGGTGCTTATATACTACATACAAAGTTGACTTGGCTTTTGTGTATTTCGTTCGTCCTTTGGTAATGTTTTGAAATCTGCGGCCATTTTATCTTGATGATAGAAAGACTTCTCTATTTTTTTCCCTAATTTTAATCAAACTGGGTTCGGGTATATTGCTGTGTAAGTTGACTTTCCTTTATATTTTGCTCATCATATGTCTTAAAAAATATTATTATTCAATATTCCCAGATATACGTAAACGATTTTAACCTTCAGTGTTAATTTACACCCACTTTAAGGAAAGTAGGTTTATCAGTTATGTTGGTAACTTCTTTTATTATTACGGAGAGTAGTTCAGTGAGTTTCAGGGTAGATTCCTGTATATTACCAACTTTCTATCATCAGTTTTCTGTCCACTGAATGCTGCTCTAGTTAGCAAACTGTTCAAACTCAGACCAAGTTGGATTGGATTCTTTATTGAATACTTGCGTGTTAGTCATTGGTTCAGATTTTCCTGAAACTTTTTTTTGTGAACTGTGATTCAACTGTAATCTTTAGAGCCACTGACATTTGGCGAAAAGAATTTTTTTTTTTCAGTGCATACCGTGCACACATTCAGTTCTTCCTCGTGGTCCGTGATTGGATATATTTAAGTCTGGGCTTTTAGGGATTCTACTCGCAAATTATAAACGTGCAGTGTCTTAGTGTCCTTGCTCTAACATTTAAAAACCTACAATGTATATGTATTTTGAAGCTTAAAAAAATTCTCAAAATACAGGAAAACAGTTGCAAATTGAGCAATTCTTTAAAAATAAAAATGTTGCTTATTGTGAGTTTTTTAATTACAGGTTACTAGGCACATGACATGTTATTTCACAGTGAATTATTTTGTTTAAGCTAGTCAACTGGGTTACACTATTTGCATGGCAGTGTAGCATGCAAGTTTTGACTTCGACGCACCATTATAAAAAAAATTTATGCGAGTTAAAATTGTTTGGTAAGATCAAACTGTACCTGTGCGCATCGTTTACAAAACTAAAATCTACTTCACAAAAATATTAGATTTCGGTATTGAACGCTCCTGATTACCATCAAAGTTCATATCTAGGTAGGTTGCGTTGGTATATGTGAGGCACAAAACCGGTGGAGTGTTAAGAGTGACGTTGGTCGGCGTATGTAATACATTATCGCCTCTACACGCGAATCCAGCAACTGGCGCGCAGATCTTTACTATTATTCATTTTCCTATGGGACTTTAAGCCGTGACTGTATTATTTTATTTTCGACATTTATAGTTCAAATCTCATCGCTCATTTCTATTATTAATTTTTTCGAACCCGGTTGGAATTTCCCTAGATACAGCTGTTTAAAAAAAAGCCGTTTTATGCCATTTTGAGAGTCTTGAAAATCGTGTTTCCAATAAGCGATCCTATTTTTTAAACTGACAGAAACATTGTTTGAAATGTGTTGCCTTAGATGTACAAACGTAATGCGCATTGAGAAGTTTCTTCCAAATATGATTATTTGTAACTCGCTGCAAGGTGTTCAAGGGGCAGGTAGATAGGAACCTTAAGAGGGCGTGGTACATAATTCAACGCTAAAAGCATTAATCTATAACTGTAGGTTTTTTGAAACCAACTTGCGAAAATCAAACACTAGCAATCCTAGACAATAGTTTCAGCCAACGTTAGTTTCCAGTGTTACGAGCTTCTGAGGCACAATCTCTGACGCCGGAACATCGTGTATTTAACTGCGGCGCAAAAGATCACGCGTAACGAATTAGTAATTCTGGATTAATATTTACTCTTAAAGTTGGCAAATAGCATCTAGGATTGTCATTGAGTATTGTATCCATATCGGCTTCGGAAAAAGCGTACAAATCAATCGATGTTTTCAGCGTTTATTTATCTATAGGGACGGGAATTTTTTGTGAAAAGATTTTTGCCCCACTTTGTTTCAGTGTCTTACGTGCACACCTGCAGCACAATTTCATGTTTTTTGTGCAGAGTCGTTATTCATTTGACTGTGCCAATCAGTACATGGATAACTGTGACACATCACGTCTGTGATTTTCGGGTTTAACCTCCACACGCTGGGTGTTACGGCATCCAACCACTGAACACAAAGCAGAGATGCAGGTGCGCACGTAAGGCATTGAAACAAAGTGCTGCAAAAATCTTTTCGTGAAATTTCCTATCCCTATTTATCTACCACACACTCGTAACGGACAAGAGAAGGATATTTGCCCTGAACACGCGACAGCCCGTACCTGGCGGACGCAGCGACTTGATTGGTCGGTAGCGCGCCAATGGCGCTGCCGTGACTCTCCGCCCTCTGGAGGAGAGATAAATGTGTAGGCGCTGGATGTACGTCTACAAGGCTCGCGTGGACAAGAACCACCTCGTGTATCCTACTATGATGAACGCCGCATCCTGTCTGCACGCGAACACGACTGCCGCCGCTGTCCTCGACATCTGCGATATTTACGGCAGCGCTACCAAACTGTGTTTCAATGAACAATTCACGTTAATAAAAAACTACTCAAGGCGGCCGCCTATCCCACGCTTCAAATGCATTACAGCATGTTCGTAAACAGGGTTTTTCCACCAAAATATTCCGCGTGTGGCCATTGTGCCAACGTACGAAAAAAAAACTTCAGACAAGGTCAGAACCTCATTGTTAAGACGCCACGCTCGTTAAAAACACTGTTTCTAAGCCCTCCAACATGGCTAAAAACGGCCTTTTCAGACTTCCGTACTTCAAAAAGTACTAACCGGATGTATGTGAAACTCAGATTGCGACCTGCGCTGAACTTAGTTGCAGACTTTCCACCAATACAATTGTATGGTCACCGCTTACTGTCCCATAGTAAAAACCGTTAGGCGGGAAGCTGGCACGCTAGTCCAGCGCTTGGCTCGTTGAGGCGTCGCAGGATTTGATGCGTGCTTCAAGGTCGACCTTACTGCTCCGTCGCTTTTGAGCCTCTCACGCGCGGGTAGCCAGTGGTAGATAAATAAACGCTGAAAACATCAATTGATATCTACGCATTTTTCGAAGCCAATATGGATAAAATACTCAATGACAATCCTATATAATGGTATTTGCCAACTTTATGAGTATATAATTATTCAGAATTACTAATTCGTCACGCGTGATCTCTTGCGCCGTAGTTAAATGCACGAGATTCCGGCGTCAGAGATTGTGCCTCAGAAGTTTGTAACACTAGAAACAATTTTTTTTAAACGTTGGCTAAAACTATTGTCTAAGATTGGTATTGTTTAATTTTTCAAGAAAACCACTGTTACAGAATAATGTTTTTAGCGTTGAATTATGTACCACGCCCTCTTAATGCCGTTGCCTGGTAGTTTTACAGTGATTTTGAAATTATTTTTTTAAAGAAACATAATTTTCACTTCGAACACAGAGAAAAATATTTTGGTTTAATCAACCATATGAAAGTTTGTGTATGGCGAAACAAGTATGTATTTGATGGATCAAAAATTTTGTTGGCTGAACAACCTATGAAACGTGCCAAGTATTGGCTTTGTTGTCCTAACAAAATGTATATGTACCTGGACTAAACCATCTCGTTGGAATAACTATACCTACCAGGCAATCAAATATATGGTTGGCTCAACTGTCACACACTTGTTTGGCATATACAAACATGTAAACGGTTGATTCTACCAAACCTTTTTCTTTGTGAAGAATCCCTACGTTGTTTTGTCACAAATAGATCATAATTTGTATAAAATTTTTGGTAGCAATGAATTTCGTAGATTTTTAAAATTTGGAAACTTAAGTACTTCCAAATTTGTTATGAAAATATGTAGTGTTGGAATGTTATCTTTTTCACTCATTTATTCTTTTTTTTTTTTTTTTTTTAAGCTGTATGTAAACACTGTTTCTAAGGTGTTTTTTTTTTTCAAGATATTTTTTTTTGCTCTATGACTGTTGTGTTGTTCTATGACTAATGGGAGTGTTTTGTTTTGTCTCTGGGAGTCTTTTTTTAATTGTTGTAAAAAGAAAAATGGAGAAATGATGCAGAGTGTAAAGAATGTATTTCTAGAAGTGAGAATAAAATATGTTTTTTTTTGTACGAAAGTTACAAATATTTGAACAAGTAGCGACCTCTAGTTTTGGTGAAAAGACTTCAGCATCAGTTTGCCTCAGTGCCTCGTCTGCACATCTGCAGTCTGCTTCGTGGTCAGTGATTGGCTGAATTTAACTCTCACGTGTCTAATGTTTTACTGCAAATAACGTACGAGTGATATTCGCAGTGCATTATTCTGATTGGTAGGGTCAAATCAGAAACGTATTTACACAAAGACACTCTGTCAATCAAACAAGCAGATCTGCAGATGTAGAATTAAGGCTTTGAAACAAGTTGGTGAACAAATATTCCCGCGAAAATTAGGAGTTCCTAAAAATAAGCCAAAATCAAGCAAAACGTATTTTGCTAACAAACGGTGCATTGATGAGATGTTTGAATGATCGTTGCAATGGTACATGACAGTAAGAATGTATGGGTTTGTGAACATAACATCATTGCTTATGAAACCATAAGAAATGGCGTATGTTCACATACCTAACCATTCTTAAACGGTTCATCATTTGCAAAACTCCTCCGTAGAATTGTGCATCGTATGACTGTTCATAGTCTTGAGTTTTTCTGAGCATTCCGTCAAAATGGATTGAGTTTTTATGGAATAATAAAAATAAACGTTCTATAATTGCCTTAATGGGGGTGTTAAGTCTTTATTTTACAGTTTTTCCAGCTACAAGTATTTTTGAAGACGACAAACGTTTCTGTCACTTCCTCCTCAAAATATTTATCTAATACATTGTAAGAAAAACTCTGTGGGATATCTCCTCTGCTAAATTATTTTGTAGTAAACACAAACTAATTTTTAATAACCAAAATAGTTTAATGGTGTCAGCAAGATTTTCTTGTAGCTGCCACAAAATATTTATTTCCGTGTATACCTACTAAATTACTTCAATATTATTTAGGGACGTAAAAGGACGTAGTAGACTCACATTTAGAGCATGAAATTATAAAACTGTTGTAATGTCTTCAGGAATGCTAGTATTGGGGAAGAGTCTGTGAATAATAGATGGCCGCGCACTCCCTCTTAATAACAGAGCAATTCAATATTTTCAGTCACAAATAAATCGCCTAGTTCAGTTGTTGCTACAAACAATATTGGTGCCTTACGTGCGCACCTGCATCTCTGCTTTGTGGTCAGTGATTGGATACCGTAACATACAACGTCTGGAGGTTAAACCCACAAATCACAGACTTGTTGTGTCACGGTTATCCTTGTACTGATTGGCTCAGTCAAATGAATAATAACTACCGGGCCACAGACTAAATAATAATACAGACGTGAAATGACGTGGCGGCTCGTTTGATATAGGCGAACTTGGCCGCTTATTGGCTGCCCGAGGCTGTAGACTCCAGCCCCGTGTCTGTTTGGCTCCTGCATGTTACTACAGGTTTCCTATTGGCCTGGCTGCCGACTAGCAGAGCAGCTGCCTCACGCTGATTGGCAGTAGGTTTTTCCCGCCATGTTGCTGGCCAGGGAAGCCATTTTGCTGGCGTGTGTGACTGAGTTCGCCTTCCTGCCGACTATTTCACTTCTGTATTCCTAAATATTCTGTAACCGGGCCTTATGTATGTTACAAAATAATGAGAGATCTCCAAGCCCGAATGAAAATAAGAGGCTGAAAATGTATGGAGTAATGTCAAAAATATTCATTTAAACATGGGCTGACAAAGGAAATAAATGTGTCTATTTTATTATTAATTTTGAAGAACATATATTATTTCCAGAATATTTAATAAACGATTCTAGTAATATTAATGTAATATTTATTTTTGCAGGCGAATACTCGAATCCAGTTCTGACAGCCGTCTACATGAGTGCGTTAATATGCTGAATCTAGTGTAACTGAACAAGCTTCATAACAGGTAAATATATCAGCCTTTCATTAAAGACGAGTAGATGATCTAACTAGCGATATGTGGTGTTGACTACATACGTGATTGAAAATCTTAGTTTATTTAAGCAAGTTTATCTTTTCTCTGTATTTCAGTAATATATCAATTAAGTAATATTGTGTTGGATACTCATTCTACAGATGTTAGACGCGTGCAACGTTACAAAGGTTTAAAGTAGTTAAAAATATTCGATTCCGCTACGGGAACGAATGAAGTGAACATCAATTAGCAGAGTATTTGATGCGAAATAAAATCAACTTCGGCGGCCAGTTACTTTACACAAGATTATTTTTTTGTACTTATACAATTTATTACTTCAAAGCTAATTGAAAGAATCGCCTAATAAAAGTATCAACAATTGCTATGCAATGTTCAATAACTATTTAAACATAAATAATGTGTGTGATATCAATAACATCACTGCCAGTGGCGTGTTGTGAATGTGTTGCAAAGTTAGCTGGGTTTGATCTCATCTGCATCTGTTTACTTGCTCGTGTACATCTCAGCCTCTCAGACACAGTTGTGTAGCTGACGTCACACCACGTGGCCGCATTACGTTATGTTAAACCCAGTTATACGGTTGTTAATGGTTTCTGCTGAGTGCGCCCAGATTGTACAGCACTGAGCAAACAGCAGCTTACCTTGCAACTGTTAGCCACACGCCAATGATCACTAAACTTATATGATATATTCCCAATCATTTCTTTTAAATTTAACAATTTACAATTGCAAGACGAAATTATTTTCGCTGCATTCGCCGAAGTCAAGTGTAAAGAACGGTCGATTTAAAACTTTACAAAACGTTCTTTTTTTTTTTAACCGCAATCATGTTACCGTTTATTACACTCGACTTTAGCGAACACAGCGAAAATAATTTCGTCTGTGTCTTTGATAAAGAGTGAAGTAAATATTAAAATGTGTGTATTTTTTTTTTTTTTTTTTTTTTTTGCTATAGGCTAACGATAGTAATATAAGCCTTGATTTATACGGAGTACTGAGGGTTGCATACATGCGCCTGAAAAACTGGAAAGGCCCACAAATCACAGACGTGTTGTACCGCAAAAACCTTGCCCTGTTTGGCACAGTCGACATATTTGCACAAATCAGAGTTGCAGAAGTGCATGTAAGAAATTGAAAAAAGTGGTGTAGAATATTTTTCACAAAAAATCAGTGGACGTTTCAATTGCACATATTTCTTCACTGTGCAGGTGTTTGAAGTTCAACTTCACCTAAAACTAACTGACGAAATGTTACAGTTCAAAACGATACGACCCAGGATAGATTTGTGCTTACACTGTAAAAAAAAAAACCTCCTTTCCTTCACTGTACAGTTGTTTGAAGTTCAACTTGCCCTCAAACTAACTGATGAAATGCCTCAGTTCATAACGATACTGCACAGGACAGTACTGTGCTTACACTGTAAGAATAGCTCTAAATATAAATGGACGTTACTAACCCATTCACAGTACGGTATAGTGACGATACTCCAGCTTGAAGCTAGAGCAAATGTACAACACTGTTTCTGTACAAGTCTGGTAGCGCGGGCGCGCACGCACACACACACAAATATATATATATATATATATATATATATATATATATATATATATATATATGATGTTTATAAATGAATATCGGAGTGTCAGAGCTTTATAATATTTATTACATTGTACGTACAGCTATAAATGGTGGTATGTCAAATGAAAGTGCAACTCAAACAGTTTTATCTAGAAGCTTATAAGTGTTTACAATGTGAGCACAAATTGTCACATGGCCCACATCAAGTAGATAGCCTAGTTCTTCCCAAAGTTTGATTAGTATGTCTGCAGTAATTGTTGCAACAGCTACTACAATCCTGTTTCTTAATTCGGGGAGGTTAGCTGGTAGTGGAGGCACATACACTTGACCTTGATGAAGCCCCAAAGGTAGAAATTGCATGAAGTCAGATTGGATGAACGTGGAGGCCATGCCAAACAAACTCTGTCATTATGCCCCTTGCGGTCAAGCCAGCGGTCGGAAACAGTGTCGTTCAACCATTGGCGTACAGCGCTGTGCCAGTGAGGTGGTGCGCCATCTTGCTGGAAAATAAAGTTCTCTGGTTCATCTTCTTGCAACTGAGGGAAGAGCCATTGCTGTATTGTATCAGTTGGTTCACCAAAAAAAGAAGGTCTCATAAACTTTTCTTAGGGACACGGCACAAAAAACATTCATTTTAGGCGAGTCTCGTTGCAGTTGTGCCATCTCGTGAGGATTTTCTAAGCCCCAGATCCGCACATTGTGTTAGCATGTCCACTAGGACGAATGGTCGATTCATCGCTACAGACAAGCACGTGCTACGTAGTCCGTAGGCGTTAGAGCCTGTAACAACTGTAAACGGTCAGTCGACACAGGAACTTCTCATTCACGACTAGCGTTCCGAACAGATTTTTTGGGCTACATTAAACGACTCTCTCACTCGCACAACAGTCTCCTCACTAACTCTTGGTCGTCCCGTACTCTTTCGTTTACAAAGGCAGCCACTCTCTTCAAACTGACGATACCATCTATGGACGTTGTCATCACCGAGAGGATCACTACTGAACTTAATACGGAACGCACGTTGCACAGTAACTACAGATTCGGACTTTGCAAACTGTAAGACGCAAAATACTTTCGGTTCACTGGTCGTCATCTTTGCTATTTCTGCTTTCTAGCTGATGGCTGGTGAAACATTGCGTGCAAGTGCTCACTTGTACCCATAAACAAAACTGTTTGAGTCGCTCTTTCATTTGACATATATATAGTACTGTTTTCTGAAAATGCGTATAAAACATTACCATATATGTATTGGAAATAACTTGATCATACCTACTTTCTTACACTCCTATACATCCGTGTGGTAAGTTTACAGATATTTTTACAGTGTACTGTAACAGCATCCCTTCACACCCGGCAAGAGAGAGACTCTGGAATTGTGAGCGGGGACAGAATCAATTATCGGTCATCGCTTGTTTTCGCCCCTGCAATTACCGAGCTATTTGATCTCTCTATCTCTCTCTATGGTCACAGACGCCTTTGTTGAGCTGTGAGAGATCTAACTCGCGGAAGTAACTACCTCGGGGCAACGCACCTAGAGCTTCGTGTCCAAGGGCCCGTTTTCAAACCCCGAAGAGGAAAGAAAAGGCCGTGTTAGTGGAACTACGTGTTTGAAGAGAAAATGTCTTTACAGTATTTTGCTTCAGTGTATTACGAGCACATCTGCAGCTCTGCTTCATGGTTACTGGTAGCGTGTATTTGTTCAGACGCGCCTCTCTTTGACTTCACCAATCATAATACGGTTTCTGTGATATCCAGTGGCGTGGCTAGAATTTTTTTTTTATATGGAACAAACTCGAGTTCGATATACTTGAAGAACGTAACTTTACTGCTGAATTATAATATTTTTAACAGAAACACACTTCTTAAATTATTGTGCCAACAAAATATGTATATTATTTGTACGAAATTTATCACAGGAAGGGCTAGAATTAACTTCCTAAACTTCCAGTTTTGAAATTTCCAACTACGTGAATTTATCGGATTAATTTACAATGCACACTAAGGTGCAAGCATACAGAAATAACAGAAATTGTAGGACTTGTGGAAAATAGGTTTGTGTTTACACTTCACTATTTCATAAAGGGTTGAATGCCCTTGGGTGAGGGTGGGCTCTGGGAGGGGACATATTACCCGTAACTACGCCCACTGTGATAACATACATCTGTGATTTTCTTGTAGAATCCCAAGACAAATGAGAGTTAAATCATCCAGTCACTAACTAGTAGAACTGGAAGTGTACTTAAGGCATTTAAACCAACAGTTGCAATAATTATGTAGCTATAAAATCGTAGCTCTAATTATAAGTTGGACAACTGTGTCTGCATATGTATCTGTCTGACGCTTCGTAGCTTCGAAACAAATGGGCCTGTTTCAATGCTATTTAAAAAAGAAAATCCAGTTTCATCGGGATGGTTAGGCCTAATGGTTGAATTTTATGAAATTCTACGCAGTGATGTAAAAGTTATGAACCCTTTCCCTAATTGGAGTGGGAATTCTATACCCATATAATTGAATATTTATTATACTTTACACTTGAGGGGCAGCTGAAACCTTACATTTTAACCAGGATTCTTACTCTGAAATAATTATCACCATTACTAAATATCGAACTGTTGCAATATTGCATGGCATCACGTCACTCACCAGCCGCCTATGCCGCAAGATTACCCGGGACTCAGCTGCTGGATCAGCGGAAAAGTACACGGAGGTATCACGTGATCACCCACAACCGAGAGCCGTGTGCACTCTTCCAGCACGCTAACAGACTCAACCGGTCTACCATTTATACATTGAAACAACTGGCCAGTATAAAAATATAGTACAATTTACTTATTTAGGAACAATATAGCAAGATTACCATTTCTATGTCATACATTGAGGTATAACGTTTTGAATAATAACTAGTATGTATATTGTGCGTACTAGTTAAACAATATCACAACATTTTAGATAAGTAAACATTCTTATTACTTTACCCTGTTCCTATGATTACCAAAAGGAAAGTACACGTGGCCGGCACAATTAATTGGGGTTTCAGATTTTATTATAATATTATATATTTTACAAACAAAACCGTGTACTATCCCAATGGTAAAACTACTCTTTACTTCATGAAGGCATCCGGATGCTATCAAAAAATTTAAGAGCGAAAATTTGGGACTAGCATTATGTAAGGTATCTAGAAAAAGTATGTACTTACTACAATATAAGTGTAATACAGAGTCTAACAATCAACAAGAGAATAAAATGTGGACACTTCACAGAGCAGTGGTATTAAGGACGCTTAGTGGCGCAACAAAAAATAAAAATAGAGACACCATACAGTGAACAACTGCAAAATGCTACGATTATGTAAATAATAATAATGAAAACCATTAATAATAAAAATTTACTTGAATGTTGTAGACCCAAGGTAAAATTGTGACGCATCTCATTAAGTGTAAAAGTTTTACCTTACTGAGTGAAATTTGTGTCCAGGATAGGATATATCACATTTCACATTACCAGATATGTCTTCAGTTAAAAAAAATTGCAATTAGAATTTTCGTACAGCAGAACCTTATATAGCTGTTTAATGTTGTATATCAGTTAATGTTGTAAATTAGGTATATGATCTGACAGTACTATGTATATTGAATAACATCACTCATTATTTAATTTTATATTGTTCTCAGGTAATATGATTATTTTTAGCAAATTATACATAAGCCATATCAGTATTGTATTTCACAAGTTTCTGAACTATCACATAGATTTTATAGTAGTCATAAAGTGTAAACAATGTAATTTTCCTGCATAATGTTAAAAAATAGTAGACGCAATGCAATAATAATTATTAAATACATATTTTATAAGTGTAACTAGTTCCAACAATATTAGGTTTAACATTTGTATTTTATAAACACTTACATCATGTTAATATTATAAAAGAATGAGGAGGAAACAAAACGAGTTAAATATAAACTAACCAACTATGCAACTCAAGTACAGCAATTAATTATATTCTTACTTTCAAGATCAGAAAAAAGAACAATTAAGTGTTATAAGTTATGTTCAATACAAACATGTTAATGCACCCATGCTAACCTATAACCCAAATTCCATCTTACACATTGTCACCAACAAAACCGATGCTCTTAATTCCCACCACCATACATAGAAGATAGCTGCGAGGAACCACAGCCAGCCCCACCACATTATCTTTCTAGTAATGCAGCAAGTACATACATAACTACTGAAGAAGAAACAAGATAGAAAAACGACAGTTAACACAGTTTCCTTTACAATCAAAAGAATTCTAAGAAAAAAATATCCTGTTCACACATCATTCCACCTGTCAAGCGGATCGCCTGACACATGGAGGTGAATTTCAATACACATCTACTGTTAAGAACTCTAAAATTTTCTCAACTAGTTCTGTGCTCAGGTCGGGAGAGTATGTTTGATGAGGGTTGTACAGGGGTTGAGAGGGCGGTGTATGCCTGTGACGTCTGCTAACAACCACACATAGCCAGTTAGCCCAGTGCTAACGAGGTACCCTGCACCAGGGTGACGGATGTCTGCCCCAGCACGTCGTGGTGTGTAATTGCAGGTCGCGACCTGGTGGTCCTCTCTCTCTATCTCTCTCTAGCGACGTGGGGTTTAAGGTAATTACGATATGTCTGCCTCGTCTCTTATTTACGACCCCAGCCTCGTTCACTGACGACACACACACCCAGCGTAGCTGCATCACCGGTGCAAGTCTATCCTTCCAGTTCCCCTGGTGTGGAAAGGTAGGATATCGAGCGAAAGACTGGAAAACTCAGTCGTTGATAAACTATAAACTACTCATCATAACTCGATGACATTTTTTTTTTGGCGAGTAGATATTTTGTTACCGGATGTTTATTTATACATCACTGGGCGGCAGTATGCTTTGCTTTCGAGTAAGAAGTTTAAAACGCAGTTTAGAAATTAAGGAAGTAAAACCACACAATTTTAACACTTCTATATCATCGTTTATGTCTGAATTTTTCTGTTGGAATACATCAAACGGATTTATAGATTTTTGCCCCTGAAACATTACGTAAGCCATAAAGAAAGCAAAATTATTTGTTGCTAGCAAAAGAGTACTTTATTTTTAAAAAAACACTGCGGCAAAATTGTGTATCGCATGACTGCACACAGTCTCAAATTTTTCAAATAATTTGGTTAAAAAATATTTGAGTTATTTGTAAATATTTGATATAAATAAAATATGATGGCCTTAAAGTACGGAACCAGTTCAGCCATAAGGTTTAGATTTGTTCGAGTGTCTACAACCGTGTCGCCTTTATTTGCGGGTCGCGAAAATATCGTACAGCATTTTGGTCGTTCATTTTTCCACATTGGAATTTAAGTTGTGACGCTACTATTTTATGTACGGAAAGTGCGTAGCATAGTTCAGCGCGTGGTTATTTATATTGCCACAGACTAAACAGTAATACAGAGGTGAAATGACGTGGCGGCTCTTTAGATACGGGCGAACTTAACCGCTTATTGGTTGCCCGAGGTACCAGCCCCGTGTGTGTTTGGTTCCTGCGTGTTACTGCAGGTTTCCTATTGGCCTGGCTGCCGGCAGCCGCCTTACGCTGATTGGCCGTAGGCGTCTCCGCCATGTTGCTGGCCAGGGCAGCCATTTTCCTGGCGTGTGTGACTGAGTTCGCTCTCCTACCGTCTGTTTCACTTCTGTCACAGAATATTTAGGAATACAGAAGTGAAATAGTCGGCAGGAAGGCAAACTCAGTCACACACGCCAGCAAAATGGCTTCCCTGGCCAGCAACATGGCGGAAACACCTACTGCCGATCAGCGTGAGGCAGCTGCCCTGCTAGTCGGCAGCCAGGCCAATAGGAAACCTGTAGTAACATGCAGCAGCCAAACAGACACGGGGCTGGAGTCTACAGCCTTGGGCAGCCAATAAGCGGCCAAGTTCGCCTATATCAAACGAGCCGCCACGTCATTTCACGTCTGTATTACTATTTAGTCTGTTTCACTTCTGTGTTACTTAATATTCTGTGATATTGGTCACTATTTCTGTTGGTACTTTTTTACATGACAGAAGTCTGAAAACTCCGTTTTTTTTACCCCTTGACGCAAAAAGAGGGGTGTTATAAGTTAAACGTCTGTAGGCACCTTAGCTCCTAAACGGATGAACCGATTCTGATTAATTATATTTTGTTTGAAAGCTGACTTGATTGAGTGTGTTTTAAAAAAATATTTTCAGGCGTTTGGAGATCATCAGCTCTTTTCTAGTTTTTGAAGGGATGTGAGCAAATTATACTGGTCTGATCGATACGAAATTTAGTATCCTTAGAGACACTGGAAAACGGCGGGAATAGTTGACTGTTTGCTAGGCTCCAACGTGATATATATAATACTGAATGTTTCGTATCAACATTGGCTATCGTTTATTTGTAGCATTGTTTCTCTCTACAACAGGCCCAGTTAGAACTGCACAGCTTGGACACACAGCGTGTGTGATTTGTCCCAAAACTGTTCACACGTGTCACGGTTAATATACTACAGTTTATTGGACACTATTTAAAATATTTTTGCGATTTTCCAGTGTCTCTAAGTATTTATTTTGCTGGCTTAAATATCTTACAACTTAAATTTTTCATAAACACAGTCTTATTTACGGGTAGTCATTAAGAATATTTATATTCACTGTGGTCCATATTTACTTTTTCGTATTTTAAGTTACAAACTGAAACCCATAACCACGCTCATAAGAGGAAGTTTCCTAAATTTGCTGATTTTAAGGCCCTGGCAGAATGAACAGTACTGACGGCTGGTGGGCTCCAAGTGGTGGATATATTAGCCAATTAACTATGCGGATGCAGTGCTGATGGCTGATCCCGAATAAACTAGTCACAATGATCGTTGTTATGGCTGGTAGACTGTTCGATTAATCGCCGCTTGTAGCGGTAAATTCGGCCGCCATGTTGTAATTTCGTACGTCAGCTGTCTTCGACATCAGCTGTTGTTGGAGTCAGTGGTCAAACAATTCAAGTTACGTTGTTGACAAAAATTTTGTTTTAGTGTTGTTGACAAACATTTGAAGTTGGCGTTGGAATTTGTAAGCATTTTTTTTTTGCGATCTTGCAGTCTGCTGTGCTGTTAATAAACGATCTTGTCATTTAGCGCATGCGCAAGTGTACACAATTCTGATTGGCCGCTGGTGATGATCACGTGATGGCTGGTGAGCTGACCAGCCATCAAAATATAAAGTTTGCCGAACTCGGCCAGCCGTCAGCCATCAGCCACGTCAGCCAGCAGTTGATGGTGTGTTGGCGAAATAACGGACCAATCGGAGTTCACCAGCCATCAGCATTGCCATCAGCACTGTTCATTCTGCCAGGGCCTTTATGGTTGTTTACTTGTAAATAGTTCTATGATATATTTTTTAATTTCAGAGTTAGTAGTGGCGTAAAACATTACTTAACAGAGTGTTTTAAACTTAATTGAACTGAATGATGCGAGACTGATATCAGTACATAATTAGTTCATCTCCAATTACTAGGGACAGGAAAATTTCGTGAATTTACCTACCTGCACGCTAGAATTCAATGTCGTGTGTACCATTTGTCCACCAGCTGCTATTCACTGGAACTACAGACAATGAACGACTAGATGGGGCTCGAATATGCATAGTACAATGGATTATAACATGTATGTAGGTAATTGAATTCGCGAAATTTGCCTGTCACTACCAATGGACGACTTGAAAAGAGGCGGAGCTTCAGTCAGGTGTAGGATACAATTTCTATCTCCATGGATACCGCAGCCGAACATAACCCTCATTTAGCTGTTTGGCTTCACATGTCCCGGATGAGATGTACGTCAAAAAAATTTATTATTTGTTTGGAATTTGCCGCTTTTTCATATAAACATTAATCTTATTACTTTGCGTATCGTAACTATGAAATTGAAACTAATATTTTTTACCCTTACGTGCAAATCTATGAATGCGCAACATTTTTGTTTTCTGCAATTACCAACTAACAAATCAGCATGTTTGTAAACTAGCTTTGTTTCCCACAGTACTTTTCCCCTGCGGTGACGTCAGAGGGCATGTACCTCAAGTCGTCCATTACGATTAAACATAATAAAGTAGCAAATACGTGTAATCACATTTGATATTAAAAAACCTCTCATATTCTATATTGCTTACGTAGATTTCTTTTTAAATAATTAACACAGTGTTTTTGTTATAAGGAAATTTAATTAAATCACGAATTCAAGGAACCTCTCCCCTTAATGAGGTTACTGGAGAACTGAGCATAATTGAGGTTAAAATGGCGGCACTTTCGAAAGTCAGCTGTTCACGATACCAGGAGGAAAGAAATACGGGCAAATAAAGGGCGCAAATAAAGTCCATAGCTGCGGAGGGTAGATTGCTGGAGAGAAGAAAAGCACACAATATTAGGAAGACGAGAAATATTTTTTCCTGCCTTCGAGAGAAGGGAAGGCATTAAATTCTCAGACGATAGAGGCTTGTGGGCGCAGAAACTACGGGTCGAATAAACGAGGTAATTAAATTCTCGGCCTAGATGTTCAGAAGTTACTGTAGGCGTGAAGGAAGCTTCATCTCTCTTTCTGCCCCATTTAACATAATATTTCCTTTCACCGCTTCCCACCTCTCCTTTACCACACAAAATAGCAGGAAATGTCACTCACGCTTCTTCTGAGTGATCATTTTTAACCCTTTCATACAAAAATATATTAATAAAGACCTGCTCAATTAGCTATTGTCCCAGGCATGTCCTGCTGGTTTATTGAATTTTTGAACTTAATCGTTACTTACTTAAGTCATTTTTGTGTTTTTTATTATGTGTGTAGAAAGCGGTCTGCCAGTCTCTCCAATGTATACACAGTCACATTCACAGGTGATCTGATACACACAGTTCTGAGTTTGTGATTTGTCTAACTTTGGTTTTACTTTTGTAACCATGAGTTTTTTATGGACCTGTCAGATATGAAAGCTCTTTGAAGTCTATATATACTACCGAATCGTCTTACCTTTTCTGAGAGACCACGAACATATGGGATAACCAGAGTTCCCACAGGTTTTTCAGTTGTTTGTTCGTTTAAGCGTGTATCTGCTATGTTTAGTTTAAAATTTCGTTGTATGATATAAAGGGAGTAACCATTTGCCAGCAGTTTATTTTTTATGAGTTCATGTCCATCTGCAACTGCTAGTTTGTGTATGTAGATTCTTGCAGCTTGGCTGGCTGAAGTACGGATAATGCCAGTCTTCATGTTCGCAGAGTGGTTGGAGTTGAAGTGGACCACTCTCCGAGCACAAATACTTGCGTTGGCGTATGTCCTAAATACGTATTTATAGTGCCACGATTTTATGGCGAAAAGATTTTTGCAACATTTGGTTTCTATGCGTCATGTGCACACCTGCAACTCTGCTACATAGTCTGTGATTGTATGATTTTATCGTAGCTTGCCTTGGCAAATTACAGACGTACGGGGTCACAATAACCTTATTCTGATTGGTGCAGTCAAATAAGAGAAGTGTCTGAACAAAGACACGCTGCCAATTACCATGAAGCAGAGCTGCCGATGTGCACGTGAGTCACTGAAAGTGAGGCAAAAATCTTTTCGCGACAAAATCGTGGCCCTGTTTATTTAGTTCGTACGTTCGTGTGTCGCTTTCTCTATCAGACGTTGCTAGGGTCAAAAAACTGTCGCAATAAAAAATTGCTCGAGTTTGTTTCTATTCCCTCACGTGCACATACGCAGTTCTGCTTCACAGTTAGTGATTGGACACTTTAATAATCACATGCCTCGGGGCTACAGCCGCATATTACGGACGTGAGGTGACCCAGTTAACTTAATTTGACTGGCGCAATCAAATGAGAGATGTCACTTAAACAGAATCACGCTGCCAATAACCATGAAGCTGAACTGTTGATAAGTACGTAAGGCACTGGAACAAACCGGGCAAAAATTATTTTCGCGAAAAATTCACGTCCTTAATTACAGCACTCAAATATTATAAAAATGTCTTTGGTATAAGTAGCTAATTTTTGCATGCGTATTACTCTTAAAAGGCGAGAATATATTCATAACAAAAAATAATATATCGCTAATAATTACGTCAACGAATTTACTCATAACTTATGGATGTATGGTTTTATAGCAAGTTAACGTGTTTTACAAGAGCACATGATAAAGTGACCGTCCACCACATTCCGTGCGACACAGGGGATGTAACAAACACTAATGTATGCTGGGTTGCATATACGCTAGGCTCTGTATCACCACGCCCAAACTGTTGTGACCTAGACAGTAGCTACAAGAGAACCTATTCTTGTTACTAAAGGCACAATATCCAATAATTCACTTTTAAATGTCAGATAATCCTGGCTTTAAAAGTTGGCAGCAATTTAAGAGTGGCCACCCCTTCTAATTCAGTAAGGGTTGAAGGTTTTACCTTGCGATCTGTGTTGGTTTGTCGGCCGTACTGCCATGAAGCAATAAGTTTTGTAAGTTTACGTCGATCAGTGTTCTGTTTGTGGGGAAATTAATGTTTTAAAACTTGGTTTTAAAAAGTGAATTACTCCCTTAACATGACGCTTACATACAAAGTGTCTTGTATATTTCCTGCTCTACTTTTAACAAGCAATCACTAGAGACACTGGAAAATCGCGGGAAAAGGAGACTATTTGCTAGGTTCCAACATGCTATATATAACACTGAATGTTTTGTATTTATATTGGCTATTGTTTACTTGAAGCATTGTTTCTCTCTACAACAGGCCCAGTTATAACTGTACAGCTTGAACACACAGCATGTGTGATTCGACACAAAACTGTTCGCACGTGTCACGGTTAAAATACTACAGTTTATTGGAGACTATGCTAAACATTTTCGCGATTTTCCAGGGTCTCTAGCAATCACCTGCCGAAGTTCGCAAACTGCTCATCGCATACGAGTAATATCTACTTAGTAATAGCATTCAAAGATCGTAACACGTGTGTGTACCCACTTCAAGGGTACCACTACCCATTAAAGAAAATTTTATAGCTGGCGAAATTAAGTGTTTCCGCGGTACTTGGTGCAGAATATTTTAAAAAATATAGGGGTATACAATACACCTTTGTGTTTAATGCCTCGCTCTCCCCATTTAGCAGTGGTTTCGAAAATTTTTTTTTGTAACGCAAATTAATACATAAATCAATAATTCCTTTGGCAGTTTTAACACATATATATCAATGTTTATATATGAATTTTAGTGTTGCTATACACTCAACTGAGTTTTAGATTTTTGCCCCCGAAGTAGTACACATTTTGCTGTGAAAAAAAGCCAAAATGAAGCAAAATAATTTTTTGCACGCAAACGGTACATTATTTCAAAAACACGCTCTGGCAAAATTGTGTATCGTATGACTGTACACTGTCTCAAAATTTTTCAAAGCATTTGGTTCAAAAATATTTGAGTTATTTGCAATTGTTTGAAATAAGCAAGAGATCATGGCCTTACTACTACGTCATACAATGACAGGGTGAGCACTGAATATTTCATAGAGGCATGTTGTCGGTGAGAAGACAGCAGTATAGTTCAGTGACTTGCGCCTAGAGACTGTGGTGAGGCATGATGCCTGTGCTATGTCGCCCTTATGTTTTATATTTATAAATATTCTGTTGATCCCAAGAAGATCAAAATACCAGGTGATATCGAGGTTTCCAACGTAATATACAAAATACAATCACCATAAAACATATAATGGAAGCTTATTACCTCTACAAGTGAGGGAAAATTACTCTTCACGTGTCAAGGAAAGTAACTCAACTGGTAATGTAATGTTTCCTTACATATTGGCGCAGTCCTCCAGGACAATTTGACATAACGCACGAGCGAAACCTCTGAGTGGTTTGTGTGGCGAATACACTATCTTGCGGACATTTCCACACATATTAGGAAATCAGACTTTCCTCTCAAGGTTGGGGAATATTACCATACATATAATGAGTAATATTACTCACGTTTTTTACAGTGTAGCATATAGAATAAGTATACGTTTTAAAATAAAATACATTACTTATTCTGTTAATAAACAGATTTCTTATGGAGTAAAAGGACAATTCAAACAAAATATCAACACTGTTCAGCATTTAGAGGTGTTAGTATTTCATGAATTCTTAAATTGTAAAAAAATTACGTTTGTACAAACTATTTTTCTCAGTTGCACTGAACTAAGCGCAACAGTTATAGACAAAACTGGAGTTGAGACTAAAACTGCAGAGTTGTAGTACTTCCATTCAATTAACAATTCAGTAAGCATAAACCAAGAGCAGCAGAGTAGAATCACAAGGTAGCTTGTCCTAAATGTCCCGTAACATACTTAAAATAAAAAGATTGATTAAGTGTGTGTAGATCCAGAA